>WEIV01027810.1:36741-47618 GCA_013390005.1 Calyptomena viridis | reverse complement strand
GGGAGCGGCTCCGCGGAGCTCGGCAGGCCCGGCCCCGGGGAGGCGCCGGCCGGGAAAGGCTGGCTGGCTGCTGCCCACCCACACGTGGTGCTCCCCGGGAAATTTGGTCCCCTTTCGAGTTAAGGGGGATCTTTCCCGGGTTATTTGTCCCCTGAGGAACACACCGGGGAGCGGCCTCTGTTATCCCTGTTACCACCCACTCACCTTGCGCTTAAGGGTGGATTTTAAAAGGCATTAGGCTTGGATTTGGGGATGAAGGGGTGGACAAAACCCTCATTTCTCGTGGCTGCTCTTCCCTTGTGTGTAACCAACCACTTCAGACCCCCAATGGAGGGAAGGAAAGAAAAAAAACAACTCGGGTTTAAATACCAGATGCAACCTGCGGTAAACATCACCAAATAGAGATGGCCTTTGTAAGCAAGATTGAGTGAGACTACGGTCAAACACAGCCTGTGCTGTGGCACGAAACATCCCTGTCCTTTCACACAGGACCAGCTTTGTCTGCACCCTCTGAGTTAATGGGGCAGATTTGTATTAGACCATCAGGACCAGAGCAGCGATCGATCCCCTGAACTTGGCACTGGTGAGGCTACACCTCAAATCCTCGATTTTGGGCTGCTCCCAACAAGAGATAGTGAGTCCAGAGGGCAATGGAGCTGGTGAAGGGTCTGGAGCACAAGCCTGATGAGGGGGGGATGAGGGAGATGGGGGTGTTCACCCTAGAGGAGGCTTATCGATTGACCTTATCGATCTCTGCAACTACCTGAAATGAGGTTGGAGCCAGGTGTGNGGTACTTTAAGACAGCTGAGATACTCTGGCTAACATACCTTCTCCTCACACAAGGTTAAGACACTGTGGAGAAAGGAAGGGTACGATTTTGTGTCATAACCAAGTTTCAGCTATGCCTTCAAAACAGTTTGCTGCATCAGAAGCTGGTCGATGTAGGATGTAACAGCACAGCGCTGCCAGCTGCGTTGGCACCACGGATACTTAAAAACTCATACAACTGTAGTAAAAGCTGCACTGGCTCCTGCTTGTACCGAGGTTTTGTATCTTGCAAGTACTGCCCGAGCCAAAAGTCAGTGCAAACTTCAGAGAAAGAATAACTGGCGTAAATACAGCGTTTTTGATGGCAAGGCTACATTACATCGCCTTGTGTACCGGGCACCAAAGGGTGTCTGCAGGAGAACTGCTGCAGAGTGAGCAGCTGCTGTTTCCTCCTAAGCAAAGCAGCGAATACGCGCCCTAAAAGGCAGAAAGCCCCGTGCGCCCGCATTCCTCTCACGGCTGCCCAGCACCGCGTGTGAAGGCCCAGCGCAGGCACTGCCCGAGGGGTCCCCGCTTAGGAGCCGGGCTGCCCCAGGGCTGCGGTCCAGCTCCAGCCTTCCAGCTCCTCCAGGAGCCTAATCAGAGTCCGCGACGAGCGGGACCATTTGAGCGGGCAGCGGCCGCTTCCCGCGCAGGACCCGCGCTCACGGCGGGGCCGGGCGAGATGTCGCAGCCCANGATCGACCCCCTGAACTTGGCACTGGTGAGGCCACACCTCAAATCCTCGATTTTGGGCTGCTCCCAACAAGAGATACTGAGTCCAGAGGGCAATGGAGCTGGTGAAGGGTCTGGAGCACAAGCCTGATGAGGGGGGGATGAGGGAGATGGGGGTGTTCACCCTAGAGGAGGCTTATCGATTGACCTTATCGATCTCTGCAACTACCTGAAATGAGGTTGTAGCCAGGTGTGGGTCAGCCTCTTCTCCCATGTAATAATAGGGCAAAAGAAAACAGCCTCAAATTGTGCCAGGGAGGTTTAGATTGGATATCGGGGAAATTTTTTTCACCAAAAGGACTGTCAAGCATTGGAAGAGGCTGCTCAGAGAAGTGGTGGAACCACCATCCCTGGAGGTATTTAAAAGCCATGTAGATCTGGCATCTAGGGACAGGGCTTAGCAGTATACTTGGCAGTGCTGGGTTAATGGTTGATGCGATGATCTTAGAGGTCTTTTCCAACCCAAGTGTTTCTATTACTCTATGGGGTGATTTTACTGCCAGCTAAGTCTTGTGAGCAGTAAGCTTAAGGCAAATGAACTTCCTGGGAATGAATTTAAAAGCAGCATAAATACACCCTCATTGTTTAGGGCCCGATACCTTCTGGCTGGCAATGATGTTAATGATGCATTTATTTGATCACCGTGTTTCTTTCGGCTGAAGGGAAGGAGGTTCTAACAGAGAGAAATACAACTTGTATAGTGGAAGGCAATGGCAGAATGTAGCACCTACCAGTTTTCAGCTGGAGCAGCCCATGTTGGTCTTCAAGTTTTCAGTTTTATTGCTCTGGAATCCCCACTTTCTTCAGTATGCATAAACTAGTGGCACAACTAACAAGAAAAAGAAGAGCTGAACTAAAAGGAAAACCTCCAGACAGAAAGCTTTCCCAGCTGTACAAGAGGCATCTGCTCCATGGGTCACTCAGTGCCCGTACTGCAGTCAGCAAAGCACCCAGAAAAAGTCCTGGTGCCTCAGTGTAACCAATAAAGGGAAAGCCTTAACATAAGTGTTGACCGACAGCATTTTTGACAGACAGTAAAGCATTCACATGGATGAAAAGCTGGCTAGTTGGATGCAAACAGGTATATGCATAAGTTAAAACACTCAATGACTGTTTAGAGACATTTTGGCAGTCAAAGAGGGGCTCAGATTGAGTATGCAACTTATAGGAAATGAAGTATTTCTGCTGGTAGTTATCATTTAACATCTTAAAAAAAACAGTCTACACATGCCAAGGCAGTGCTGCAGTGCATGGAGCTGGATGTACTACTTTCTTTTAAAGAAAAAGTGGTAGGAATTATTTGCTTTCCAATTAGGTCCCAAATCCATTTTTAAAGCTTCCTTTCACATTCTTTCCTTGTTCTTTTCCCATTTTCTCTAGAGAACACACATATTTTTGGTTGTTTTCATTTTTCATTAACTTTTTAAAATAACCAATATATACCTCCCCATTTAAATATCTTATTTGAAACCAGGAACTTGAAAATTCTAAATTACTTTCAAGGTTTGACAGATTGGATGTCTGGGAGACAATTAGGTTCCTTCCATACATACTGTTTACAAATGGCTTTATTTATTCCCGTTTAGTTACTCTTTATTTTCTGTTTCTAAAGAAGATAATTATTTACCTGCAGATACTATATATGGAGTACTTACCTTATTCCTTGTGTCAATCACTAGTCTGCAAGCAGCAGCTCCTAGAAGAGGGCAGTGTGAGCCATTTTGCCTATGCTGAATGTAGATTATTGCTTGAGAATCCAGTTACCTTCCTGATTCTCACGCTGTTGACTCTGCAACATATTACTTTAACACAGGGTTTCTCAATTATTTTTGCTCCCTTGTTTTCTTTTAGAGCCAGTGCATACCCTATTAAATGCATGCTGGCTGAAAGAGATTATGTTGTATATATTTAGTATTTTTTGTTTTGTTTTAATTAATTACATGGAGAATCAATCAATTTGTTTCAAGTGTGGAGAAACAAATCAAGTTGTATCTAAAGAATTACACGTTTTTAATGAGTGATATCTGTTATTAACATGAACTGTGTATGTAAGCATACCTATAAATCCTAAGCAGGCTGGAAACAAAAGAACCTGAAGTATTTTGGACCTTGGGAAGAAAAGCAGTACACACACCAAGAATAGAGATTTTTTTTTTCCCCAAGCCAAAATGGGAACATATCGAAGTATTATAAGCATAATAAAGGTGTAAGAACTGAAATACTCCTAAGTCTCATTCAGAGCAGTCCAGGCCTAGGGTGTTTGCAAGGCTGGGTCTCTATTTTTATAAACAGTGTTACATAATATACAAGTGGAAAAGTATTCAGTCTGAATGGAAATAAAACCAAACTGCCTTCAAGGTTACATAATTCAGCAAAATCTGAACCATCAGTGTTGTGTTTGTATTTTTTGTATTTCTATAAAAGAAAGAATTTTAAAAGAGGCATATCAGAAATGCTGTATAATGAAAATATGGACCTTATTTATTTTACAGTACATTTATGTGTCTTTTTACTGTCACAACATCATTTTGCTGAATCCTGTAGTGCAAGATCAGTTCACTGATTTTCTTTGGGCTTGACTCTGTCTCTGTCATTCCTACAGGGAGGTACCATGGGGGTTATGCCACAGGTTTTCACTGTGATTACTAGTCTTTGTAGTAACTTACTGCCACATAAATAACTGCAATTAGTAGGTAAAGGACATTGCAAAATTTAAAGTCACAGGCTAACATGCAAAGAGCAAACATCCTTAGGAAGAAAACTCTGTCCAATAAATTTATAACTTTGACTTGACAGTAAAAGGCTACAAACTAGACCCGCATTCCCAGTGGAGTCTGACATACCAACAATAATGATGTTTTCCTGGTTCTGTGAGCTGGAGCTAAGGGAGATAAATGCAGCAATTTGAGATGTATGTGCAGTGGGGCAGGCTGAAATGTAGCTTAAAAATGTAGAGGAATGAATATTAAAGTCAGTGAGGTGTGTAAATAAATACCACACAGCCTGCATATGGTTGTGGAATCCGACACACTGGGAAGGTGATTAGGAGAGGATCTATAAATCAATATATAAGGAGCACAAGGGGATGCCTGGTTTTTTGAAAAGCCTAATGGTCATAGAAATGTAAGTGTTAGAAATGAAAACTGGACCTGGTTGCAAATTAACTTTTAGGGTAAATGAGCACAGGGTGAACTTCAGTTCATTCTTGATGTACATGGTCAGATTAATTCTTCTGCACATGCATAAGGAAAAAAAAAATGTGAGTGAGGTTTCATTCTGCTTGTTCATTCACTCTTTTTTCTAGGATTACCCTTCCGAAATTAGACAACATGCAAGATATTATTTAAAATCACAACACTTGTAGCATCCTGACTTGTGTGCTGACATAGTTATGAATTAGCTTGCATTTTGTTGTGCCTCTGTTAGAATCTAGAATTTAGAAATGCATTACTTCATAAGAAAGCATCAAAACATAAAAACAAATTGCAAGACATTTAGCATATGCCTTCATATTGCTCTGAATTTTAATACAAATCTCACTAAACTAGAAACAAAATCACATTCACAAAGAAAGGACAAAGCCTGCTATTAACAAGAGTTGATTACTCTTGATTAATCAGGAAGCTGTCAACACAGAAAGTATATGGGAAAGAATTCTTTACCCAAGTAAAGGCATAAGAAGCTCTTAGATAAATTTCAGTGAGAAAGCTGGGAACCTAAGACTAAAAGTCCACTGAATCAATTGTCTCAGACCAAAACCTAGCACTAAACTGAAAATCATTGTCACATTATTTTTGACAAGAGATAGCAAGTAGGCAGAAAAAAACCATCTTGCAGTTTGGAGTGTGTGTCTACAGTAAATCCCTATTATTTACACTAAAACTACTCTATGTTAGTAACTCTTGTCAAAGTGAAATGCTTGCAGAGTGGAAAAAGTATGGAAAATATGATGTGAGTACATTAGCTTTTTTAGTCATCCTGCTCTTGACAATATCTATGAATCTCTCCCTAAACCAACCTTCTCAATGACTTTTTGCCCCCAAAGTAAGTTCAGACACAATGACTACTACACAGGCAGTTTCTAAGCACTTAAAAGAGGTGTGTATATATATACATATATATATGTATATAGCTTAAAGAAGGTTGTCATCTGAGAAAATTTGATATAGTTGGCATTGTCTTTCATAAGAAAGAATGTTAATGGCATGTGGAGACTGCCAGTGATACCTCCCCAAGGTAAGGCACTTTTCAAAGAATGACTACAAAGTCCTGAATGACTCTGTCCAAGCCACATCATTAAAAATGTAATGATTATGGAGACCATATGTTTTTCTTGTTACAGAATTAGTCATTAAATTCTGCCTTTTCCAGTTAGAAACTGATCTGGTAGGCAGGATGACAACTTTATGAAGAAAATAAAATAAGCACAGTTACAGACTTCTTATACACATATATTCTAAAAAAAGCCTTTTAAAAAAGCATGGAGCATGTTCAGTTTTTTTGCCAGTTTCACATACTATAGGAATTAAACACAGACCCACAAATTGTTCAATTTTTCACTAATGGCTTGCCAAAAAATTCTAAGTAATAAAAAACCAATTCCTCAGTGGGCTGTAAGTAAAAATACATTTCAAAAGACAGAAAAAAAAGCCAGATTTTGAACATACAGGATTGCTTCAGGAATAGTGGCTGTGACATGCACTTCACTTAACAACACTTCAGTGTTAGCTGAAAACTTCTTTACTAAACACAAAATTGATATTGGAGAAGCATGAGCAAGCAGCTGTTAAACCAACATGAGGACCATCTAAATAAGCAGCCACACCAACAGCAGACACAGCCAATAGAATTTCTCCACAAAATACACATTTTCTAGACAAGATGATAACCAGAGCCCTGTAGCTCACGAGATTGTTTCTAGTGATTAAGACAGGTATATTTTGTGCTTCTGAGGTTCTCATCTTGGCAACCTGCAACTGAGCACTACAACCTGTAGGAGTAACAACTTAGCTTCAGACAATTCATACATCCAGCTTGTTAACACAAGGGTTTTTTAGAGGCTCACCATATTTTTGAAAACTTCATTTGACTTCTCTTTCTGAGGATGGTCTTGGGTAGGTTAACCTGTGAAACTGGAAGTTGCAATTTAGAAATCCAATTTGCACACACCTCCCCCTAAATTCCTAGCCATTGACTAGGCAAGCACACTTTTCTTTCTCAAGCTTTTGTGAATGGTTTTGTGCACACTCTGAGCTGCTTCTGTTCTGTGTGCATCAGTAGATGTGAGAGTGTCCACATCACAGCACTGCCTTTACAGAAGTAGGTGACCTGGAGAGAAGGGGAGGTGTGTCATATATTTTGACTCTAATCATAGAATGATTTGGGTTGGAAGGGACCTTACAGATCATCTTGTCCCAGAGTCCCTGCTGTGGGCAGGGACACCACTAGATTGGGCTGTTCCAAGCCCCTCTCAATCTGGGCTTGAACACTTCCAGGGATAGGGCATCTACAACTTCTGTGGGCAAACTGTTCCTCTCCATAACTTGCTACAGGCTGAGTGGCAAAAAAACCTTAAGTATTAAGTAAGCTCTCTCTGACTGTTGCAGCTGCAGGACTTTTTTTTTCCCCAGAAAACTGTCTTTGGCTTTTCAGTACCATCAGCTCTTTAATAAATCTGAAAACAATACATATTTTCAAAATCTTAAGAAAACAAACAAAAAAACCCCCAATAAGTCAGCTTAATTTTAGTTTGAACTACAGCATTTTGAAAAACAAAAGGAAAAAAAGAGCCTAGTACAAATGCAATATTTTCACAACGGGAGAACCTAAAAGGTCAAAATAGCTGCTATAATCACCCTTTTATAGGTCTGTGCTTAAAAATCCTTACCAAATTTTCAATGATAAAAAGGCCTTTACTACTTGAAATAGGTTGTATAAGCTCAGAGGACCTTCCAATTAAATAAGTTTTATCAGATAAAAAAGCAAAAGCAGAACATTTGTAAGATTGCAAAGAGGATTGCAGTACAGTTTTCATAGCTTTTAAAGAACAAATTTGAATTAAAAACTTTAAACTGCTGGATATCACTAAGCACTCAGTTCTTGCAGGGACTGCAGCTCTATAAAAACTATTTAATGTATCAGCTCTGACTCAAATTATTTATTTAATGTATACATTTACTTAGACCAGCCAAAATTATGTAAATTAAATTCTAGGAGATTTAAATGTCCCAGAAGATTTTTGTACTGGCTTGATGGAATCCATGTAAGATTGACTGTTTTTACTATATATGTGAACTCTTGCTTAGAACGGACTCAGACATCTTCATTTTCTTTTTGAAAGGAACATGTAAAGCCTCTCATACTCAATGCTACCAAAACAAAATCAGCAGTTTGCCATATTTCAAATATAAAATGTTTACATTTTATTGAAACATAAACTCGTGTCAGAAATTCAAAGGAATCACATGAAACAGTAATTATGAAGTGGATTATAAAGTACCATAGTTTTGTTTCATTAGATGACAATTTACAGAGCATTGAGTAGAAAGAGTTATACTGTAAATATCCACAGATCAGTTTCCTGCTTTGGAAACTAAGTGTTCTGCAAACATTTACTCTTTTGGAATGCTGCATACATTGGGATAGCTTCAGCTTGACCAAAAGTTCACAGCTGCAAATAGTCGAGCTGCTTAAAAAAATATTCCAGAATCTGCATTTTACACTATTACTACTATTTTTCTGTTAGGATTTGAATATTGTTCTCATATAGCTAAAAAACTAGCATGGTCATGCCATTTCAGTCTATTTATTGATGTTTACAATTTATATTATAACCCATGAGTCAGAGTGGGTAAGCAGAGACTAAAACTCATTCTAAAAAGCATCTGGGCACAAATGAAACTACATGACATCTTTGGCACCTACTTCTAAACTGGTCAGATTCAGAAAGGAAACCAGACTTGAATTAAACCCTCAGGCTCTTCTGGAGCTTGGTCCAGCCCAGAAATGTTATATGGTTTGCTGTGATAGTGAGGAGAAAAGACTCAGTGACTCAGATGGCTCTTGTGTTGTTCCATTCATCCCTAGTAACAAGGAAAGTATCATAAAAAATTAATTACATTTTAAGAGCTAGAACATGTCAAATTAGAAAGTATGACAACATGAAAATAACAGTTGAGGAGTTCCATCAAAATCAATCAATAAGATGTTTCTTTTTCAGCAAATCTTCAAAGATACTTGGGACCTAAAGGTGCCAATTGATGTCTAAAGTACCCTGCTAGCAAACTACACCTCACTACTATGAACAGACAGCAGTGAGCTGTCTGGTTCTGTCTGGTTCTGTAAGCACATACCTTCATCAGACTTTCCTGGTGTCTTCAGTGCTCTGGTTGCAGGTGACTTATGTTGATCCACTGCACTGCTGAGTAACTTACTCACTGGATGGTTTGCAGACCAAACTATAACTGAATGCAAGCAGGGTTAACAAGAACAGATCTCAAAAGTACACCAAACAGCTTCTCTTAAAGTGCCATGAGATTACTAGGTACTTAAAAAGGCTTCCAAGTTGAAAAGAAAAAATCTGCCCTGCAAGCCCTTCTGTATAATTGCCTGTAATGAAACTTGCTTACCTCTTGAGTCTGTGAATTTTTGGTTTTAGTAAAAAGCAAGTTATTTCTCTTGGCAGGAGCTATAAACTTGCAATTTTTTTGCTGAAAAGACATTTCAACAGCATGTTTTAAATTAAGAGCGTCTGAAGGAAACCAATAAAAGAACAAAAATGTGCTTTAACATTGTTTTCAAATGTTTATTAAAACAACATATGAACTTCTTTCATCCAAATAGTGATTCTGCCTGCAGTATCTGTAACCAAATAGCTACATTACCCCAAACTGTCAGTTAAATAGCAATGGCTCTAAACCCCCAAACAATCCTCCCCCTCCTTCCCACTAGGCACTTTTGCTATTGTCTAGGACCACAAATAGTTTTATTAATAGCTTAGCTAGCAAAAGTACAAAGTCACCAACAAGAAATGCCACTGTGCTAGCACAGACAAAACCTTTCCGTCTGCTTTACAAACATGCTCCTGGCTCTCAAATTTGGGATCCAAAACTCCAAATCACCACTAGGGCTCATTCTTTTTACTATAAAAATATCTGTTAGCATTCTCAGGATCTGACATAAACCTCTTTGGCTGGTTCTTGGGGTTATGATAGCTTAAGCGTCACAGATAAGCAAAACTGGAAGAGTACAAATCCTGCCAGAATAATTCCCATTTTTCCAAATACAAAATCACAGCGTTAAGTTATGTAGCAGAACAACATTTAACGTGCATAGAATACATACCATTACAAAAGGTTAAGAAAGTTTACAGAGGGCCAGACGTTTCACCCTGAAGGAGTTACAAGAAATGCAATTTAAGTACTTGCTACACGAGTCCGGAAGGGGCTATCGAGAACCACACTGCGTCCACGCTTGTGGCAGGTGAGCCACAGAAGGACAGGTGATATATAAACAACAAGGAATTGGAGATGAGAAAGTTTACTTCACTTTGTAACCAAAGACGAAGGCATACAACAGAGGGTAGTCTTTTGGAATATGGGATATTACCTTAAACATACCTCGAACCTCCTGGTTTATAGAATCGCGTGCTATTTGTTTACAAAGTCGAATAGAATAAATAAGGTTTTTCCACGAAGAAGGATGTATTTTGGTAGAGTTACCATCCCTGGAAGCGTCTAAAAACGAGCAGATGCGGCATTTCACGATACGATTTAGTGGGCAAGGCGGTGTTCTGCCGAAGGCTGGGCTTGGTGATCTTGGAGGTCTGTTCCAACCTTAGCATCTATTTGTGCAGGGAGGTGCTCCTTCCCGGCAGACGCCAGAGCTGTGCCCCGCGGGGGCTGGCGGCAGGGCTGGGGGTCCCGTTTGAAGCCGGAGGGGGGCCGGGGTTGCGGGCAGAGGTCCCGCTCAGGCGCGGAGATAGTCGTTCTTGAGGCGGCTGAGGCGGGCGCCGTGGCTGCGGACGGTGAGGGCCAGCAGGTCGTGCTTGTCGCGCAGCCCGCTGGAGATGTGGCGGGTCTCCCGGAGCAGGGCGCGGGCGTGCAGCAGCAGCCCCAGGAAGCTGTCGCCCAGACGGGACTCCTCCCGGCCGCCCTGCTCCTGCCCCTGACGGAACTTACCCTCCAGCTCGCTCAGCGAGCGGTCCGAGCTGGAGTAGGCGTCGCTGATCTGGGCGGACTCGCGGCGCAGGTAGGCGCCGTAGCTCTCCTCGCCGTCCAGGTCGTAGGAGATGCTCCTGCCGATGCCCTCCAGCACCCGGCCCGCGTCCTCCACC
>WEIV01027810.1:0-36711 GCA_013390005.1 Calyptomena viridis | reverse complement strand
GCCGGGCCGGGCCGCCCCCTCCCCCGGCATTGTCCCCGCATCGCCCCCGCGGGGAGGCAGGAGTGCGCGTATATCTCTGTCGTCTTAATAAAGAACCTCCGCTAAACCCGGCGTTGCTCATTTTCCCGTTGGAAGTGCCTGCTTTGCTGACGGGCTGATCTGCGCAGCAGCTCCAACGCAGGGTTCGGGCAGAGGGAAGTTGCTCGGGCCGCGGTTTGTCGCTGGTTAAAAACTTGGAAGGGAAAAAGAGGCGGCATCAAGTATAATGTGTAAAACAATAAACCTTGATGGGGTAAGATAGGGAAATGAAACACCAAATCTGTTCTTAAACAGAATGCCAGAAGTGTTTGAGGAAAACCCCAATACAGTGCGTCCCGTGGAGCTGACTGTAAAATGTGAAGTGATTCTCTTTCATGAAACAATATCTTGGGTGAATCTAGTAGCTGGATTGTGGCAGGGTCGAACCATGCATATGATTTGTAGAAATCTCTATTATTTTTGAGTTGTTGAGATCACAAAAAGAAAGGGTTCATAAAATTACCAGCTCCTTTCACATCATCTGTCCTCTTTCATGGAAAAAATCACCATCTAGCAGAGATTATACCAAATCCTGCAGTCATCCAGAGTTAAAACTTATCGAATTGCTTTAAAGTGGGCTCTCCAAGACCTGAAGTGAGTGGAGACCACATATACATACACTTCAAGATGAGCAGTGTTTACAGAGTCCGGCCAACTTCTGCTTCCAGGCAATTTCCTGTTGACAACCTAGGCCAGACAAGCTATGGTAACCAGAAACACGCCATTCATTTGGAAACATTTTAAAATTGTAATTAAGTTCACAAAACACTCATATAAATAGATTAGGCTAAACTATTTTGCTTCAGCTTTCTATAAAATGTTTAAAGCTTATCCGGCTGAGGCCGTTTGGCATTTGTCTTTGGTCTGCGTTTGCCAACAGGGGCTCTTTGAAACAATTTTATTCCCAGGATGCTCTCGTTTCACCTAATGTTTTATTTGGATCCCAATTCTTTGCCAACATTACTGTTCCACCCAGTGTTGCTGGTGTTGCTGGTGTTACTGCCAGACAGCTGGTTTGGCTGGTACTTGGGTTGTGGTGGACTCCACTTTTGAGGCCTCTCCATGGAGGTGCTGCACTGTAAATCACCCAGCTATAGCTTTGTCAGATGGTTATGCTTTCACCAGTGCCACAGAGGGTAAAAAAAGCAGCCTTAGTAAATATTTTGTCTCATTGTACATTTAGAGATTAAGAGGTGTCTGCTGCTCCCTGCTGCAGCTGCTGACTCCTTGCCTCTGCTGTTTTCAATCCAGCATGCATTATCTGAGTTTAATTTAAATTTTATATCCAAATGGTCCCTTCCCAAGTAACCTACTTGGAATGTCTGCTTTCAAAGGAAGTCTGCAATATGGGATATGCAGTCTTGGTGACTCATGGGCATAGCTTGGTAAAAACTGGAACTTGCTGAAAGATACACAACAGGGCATTATCTATTTATGGGTCAGGATTAAAACCAATAGAATCCTAAATTTTAACTGATAAGCATCAAACAATGGAAAACATGTAGGCTCATGCTGACAGAACAAGACTGTGCCTGAGTAGCCATTATTCATTCCAAAATCACATCTAAAAGACAAAAATCTTAAGATCACAGTGAGATAATCTAATATGAACATCCTTAAACTGTCCATAAAACTGTGTGTATACAAACGAAAATCAGATCATTTTTTTCTGAAAGACATTCACTGGAAGTAAAAATTACCTTTATCCATCAAGGCTTGGATTGAAGGGTCAGACATTTTTATCACAGTTAACAGCAGCAGGAAAACCAAAACCACAGCAAAGGCTGTAGTAACAACATAAAAAGTAGTATCAGTGTAAAAAGTAAAGTAATTTCTGGCATTATCTGGAAATTCAGAGGGTAATAAAACTGAAGGAAGACAGAAGAGAATTTCTCCGGAATAACAGAAACATGGGGTGCAGAGAACAAGGGAGGAGAGCAAGCCATTTTTCTGCTGAATATTGCATTTTCTGTGGGGAATCCATGGGGGTAGTTGCATGAGATCAGATATCTGCAGAGCTTTTGGGATGCATCCAAGAAACAGCTGTTCCTTGTGGCATGCTCCCATGAAGGCCCTCATTGAAATCCTGGCACTATTAAAAAATCCATTGCTTTCAGCATGACAGTATTTTATTCTCTGTGCCTGCTTAAGCATTTAAAAATTCCTTCTGTATAAATGAGGAAAAAGTACTGGAAGCAAAAACAAAGCAGCATAGTGATACTGTCATCTTACAAATACTTGGCATGATATACTTTGCTGTGGTAAAGCCATTGTTTTTCCACTGAAAAACATTAGTTTATAGTACTATAAGGAACCACAGAATTTACTACTATGAAACAGCAGCCCAGAAATTGCCTGTAAACTGAAGGCAAATGCACACCTCAGCACTGGATTTCAGATGACACTTCTATACATCTTCTGCAAGGCATGCTTCATTTTTGGTTTTTGGCTCACATGTGCTTGCTATTTCTGTTGCAGATCATAGTAAACTTTGCAGCATCGTAATGTTTCAGACATAAATGGCCATTAATTTGGAGAACAGATACATGTTATTTGGTCCTAAAGGCCCCACAGGCTTTAGGGTATAAATTTTTCCTGGCTGTTGGCTTCTGTGTTTCTGCTGTGAACTGTTCTACGGCTTTACATAAAGATACCTTGTTTAAATATGAGACTTACAAGTATGTGTGTGTAATTTCTAATCGTAGGGTGCAGTGCTAAATGCTCAAATTCAATCAAGTGTGGTGAGCATGAAATACTTCGTGAAAGAGTAATGCCTTTTTTCTGGTAGAAAAATTGTCTTAAGAACACACCAAAAACTCTGCAGAATAAAAGAAGATCTGGAGAATGAAACCTCTATAATGCACTTAATGTTCATGCAATATAAGTCTGCAATACAACAGAAATTCAGAATTAATATGCTGAAGAACAAACCATATTGAACGTTCCAGGACCAGCATGCTTGTCTGGGGTTATACAGACATTTTTAATTTCTCCAAAAGGCATATTTAATTCAGAATTGAAACAGCTGAGCGAACGGGTATTCTAATACAAATTTGTAGAGAAAACAACTTTATTGTTAGCTTGTTTAAGCTAACTGATTCTGATAATCCTTTTCTTCTTCACAGACTTCAGGTTGAAACCACAACTGTGCCTGGGTACAGAGTCCTCTGAGTCCATTAGCACTGACCCTTCTTGGATTAGCAACACAGAAAACCAAATTAAAAAAAACCATGAGTAGTTATAAGAAAGATTGGGTGTGAGGCTGAATGTGAATACAACTAATGGAAAGGGTCCATCAGGCTTGTTGTCTCAGAAGAGTATGCAATTAATATTGAACCTACTTCAACTTTAGCCAACACCAAAATGAGCTCAGCCTTTGCAGAAAAATGCAGAAAAAGATTTTACCACAGCCCATCTCTGTAGTGGGTGCTGGTTTACTTTATGGAAATAGAATTTCCTTAAAGCAAAAAACTGAGAATATGCTCAGATTATTTTTAAAAGGAGAAGTGATGCATCTATATGCTTCCTAAGAATGGAAAAAGAGAGATGCAGGATGAATATTTGCTGGTGTTTTACTAGTGCAGTTTCTCTCTGTTGATGAAAAACCTTGAACCCCAAAAGGGATATTGCTAACATTTCTTCAGCAAGGCTTACAAAGTGGAAATAATAACACTTCCTCAGTGGAAATGAAAACATTTAAAAAACAGTCATCACTGGCCAGCACATAGAGGAGCTTTCCCATTACTGTAAATGTGGTTTGTTACAGAGACAGCATATTATGCTTCTAACATATTGATTTGATTTTCAGTCCTTTCTGTTTTATTTTTAATGCTCTACGTGAACATGAAAAGGCTGCATATGAAAACACGTACTTGGCAGTTGTTACAGAAACATAGCTCACTAATTATTCAAGAGAATGCATTCTCCTTCCCTCTAACCTGTCAGAAGGAAAATAAGATTTGGGTTAGGATTTTAAAACCCCACCAATTTTCTTTTTCCTTCTCCTCCTGTCTCACAAAATAGGAAAAGCTTACAATCTAACATGACCTGCTCAGGCAGGCTTGGCAAAGAATTTGAATAAAAGCCCTGGAAGAAATCTAGGAGAGTCTGACAGGGAAATGCTGATGTAATTTCCAAAGGGATTAATCCATTGATACAGTTTCCCAGGATTTGTATTCCTGTGATCTAATGTATTCATTTGAGGGAAGGTCTCGGGAATCAAAATTTTCTGGAAGTTGGATTTCACCAGGTCTGTTCTTTAGGTCATTTCCCCAACAATTGAAACATACTATAATTTTCAGTTTTACCACCTTTACAAGTATAGCATTTTCAGATTTACACACGCAATCTTATAAATTAAGATCAGGGATGAATTCCTGAATAAAAGCTAGATCTTGACACATTTTATACTCATCAATCATCAAATTTCCTCTTCTCACCGATTCTTTTAAGTCTCTACTTGTGAATTTGAAGGGGGAGCCTACATGTTCAGGCTAACCAACTGCATATGGTTTTATTAAATATGTCCCCACAATGGATTAGCCTTCCTATTCTCTGCTTCAGGTAAAAGTGAAATAGTTATAATTGTATCTTCTGTATTGTATCAGATACAATACAGATACTTCTGTATCTGTAATTGTATCAGATAAAAGTGAGATAAGATGGAAAATATAAAAAAAAAAAAAATCACAGGATTTAACTAGTTCAATCTCCACTCATCCATATCTTTCCAGTTGTGTAAAGAATAAAACCCCCCATGCTTCCACAGTAAAATTCACTCGTATTCCCAGATCTGTTTTTTAGGAGTTGAAAAATGTCCCTTTTGTATCCTAATATATTCACTCAGGTTCTTATTTAGGTGTTTTTAACAGCTTATTAAATTTAAAACTAGTTAGACTTTGTATCTGAGCAGCGTAAACCCAAACATATGGTTTCAATTCAAATATACCAAAATCCTCCTGTTAAAAAAAAAATAAAAACATTCCCTTTAGCAAACATTCTTATAAAATTCTACTTGAAGAAGCAGGTGAAGGGGTACCACTTACACTCAGCTGTATATTTATTTTTGTGTAGTCGTGGTTGACTGTTCCACAGGTTTTTAATGACTTGGTGCACACAGAGCACTCATTCAGCAGCCTGAACACTGTGCTATTCTCCCATGCCTGATGCTGGTGCAGAATGCTGATATGGAATTTATACCTCCTGCTGCAATTTATGACTTCTATTTGGAATGGCATGGCTTAGGGACTGGCGTACAAGATTATTTCCTTGTGGCTCTGCAGACCTTTCTGCAGAGGATGTGGTGGACACACACAGAGGATGTGATGGTGAAACTTGCCTCTGCAGCTTGGCCTGGAGCCCCAGCAGGGCTGTTTGCCCTGGCTGACCCTGAACCACAGTGTGTGGGGTGCTCCTCAGAGCTGCAGGAACACCTACTTCCACATTTACTGTCAAGAAGTAAAGACCTATGATGGGCCTTAATGGAAAGAAGCTGGGCTGAATAAACTTTGCAGGCTAAACTAGGTTTCTGATGCCTTGGATGAGAAAGCCCCCAGGGGCGCTTAGGGCCTCTGAACACCATGTTTGGTCTCAATTATCTGTTTGTTCAGGTTCTTTAATTCCACTGGGTTTTATGCTCCCAGAGACTGTGTCAGCTGAACAACCTGTGCAATCTTTCCATAGGCACTGTCTTTTCTGGGTGCTGGAAAGCCTGAGGCAGCAGTGCTGTAGTGCCTTAGCAAACTTAGGTTTCCACCGAGGATAGACAGGTGATGTCTGAGTGTCAATATGCTGAAGGATCTCAGTGCCCAAACACACAGAAGCACACAGAAGAGCAAATTCCCTCTGGTAGCAGAATAAATGCTTCTGTTTCACAGTAGGCAGCTTTGGAGGTTTTTAATATGCTTTCCTATTCAGAGCCCTGAGAAGGTGCAGCCAAACCAAAGCAATGCTGTGACGACTGTTTGAAATTAAAATGAAGAAGGTATGTTCAAAACCAAGAAATGTCTAAGAGGCAAGGCAGGACAACATCTTCTCTGCAAGAGTAACCCAGAGACAGAACACCTCAATGGGTTAAAGGGCTGCAACATGCACTGTCTATCATGCAATAGTTTTGGTTAGAAGGGACCTTTGAAGTTCTTCTAGTGTAATCCCCCTGCAATGAGCAGGGACATCTTCAACTACACCAGGTTGCTCAGAGCCCCTGAGCCAACCTGAGCTTGAACATTCCAGTGATGGGGCATCTCCCGTCTTTCTGGGCAACCTGTGCCAGTGTTTCACCACTTTCATTGTAAAAAATTTCTTTTTTATACCTCTTCTAAGCCTACCCTCTTTTAGGTTAAAACCATTATCCCTTGTCCTATTACAACAGGTGTTGCTAAAAAGCCATTCCCCATCTTTCTTGTAGCCCCTTTTAGGTAGTGGAAGGGGCTCTATGATCTCCTGAGAGCCTTCTCTTTTCCAGGCTGAACAACTCTATCTTTCTCAACCTTATCCAATGCCAGCAGCCTTGAGAACAGACCAAGCCTGTCTACAGCTACAAGGTTGCCTCTCCTCCTCGTCCTCTTTTCCCAAGGAACACCCTGCATAACTTAAGTTTCCAGTATTAAATCTGCAGATGGCATCAGCAGTGGCCAAGCTGAAAGGAATAGCGGGAGCTGATCCTTTTTACTCTTAATTCACTGACAAGAATGTGAACATGCATGGCATCTGGACATTTGGTGCTGTTGCTGCTTCAGTCACAAAAAGGGATTAGGAGTCCAAAAATGCCCCAGCACTAATGGAGAAATTAACTACTTTACTAAGACACTCAGAGACATCAAGGACCTCATTTTCTAAACTAAGGCTCTCTAACTCTTGTTGAATGCGATGGGTACTTTGCTCCTGCCTTTGATGGGACAGTCTCAAAGATGTATCTTGGAAATATATTGTAACTGGCATTCTTGCACTTGGCTTACTTGCAAATTACCTGCAGACATTAGCTTTTTCTATTTTCTTTTTTTGGAGTGGGTGGTATGAGTAATCTGGGAATCAGCACAGTGAATTATACAAGAAACATTTTTTTTCCTGGAAATATAATTTTCCAGAAATGTTAGGCATATCCAGATATAAATTGTAATTACTAGATTGCTCATTGTGTTAATTCCAGATGAATAAAAAAGAAAAGCTATTGCTAATCAAATTACAGCCTGCATAATGCTTTCTAACATTTTACTCTGGCAACCAGCTCTTTGATGCTTTTTATGGGTATTTGATGTGTAGCCTTGGGACAAAGTTGTTGCATGATAAATATCATCATGGCCTTCTGATACAAATTTTCAGCAGAAGTGTACAAAAGTATTGCCATTTACAATTGGTGTTGGTCTGGAAAATGGGTTGACCACATGTCCCTTCCAGGCATCTAAGCCCTTTCTCCCTTTCCCACTAATTGCTCTATACTTCTGAAACTGTTGCAACCAGTTTAAAGGTAACAAAATAACCACAGAAATTCTATTTTAGCACAATGTTTTATCTATTTAAACCACATGTAATACTAGAACATATCAGAACAAAATATAAACAAGTCTAAGCCAGAAAGAAGTGACAATAGCATTTTCTCACAATGACTATGAAAATGAGAAAGACAAGGATGGAACAGAGATGCTTGCAAATTAATAAAGATCAAAGAGAAAGTGTCAGGAAAGTGTATTTTTTCAATTGATTTAACAGAGAGTGTTAACTAAATATTTTCTTCCAGGAAAAAATCCATGTAAAAGATCAACAGTTGAAACTGTTGAACAACATCTGAGACTGGCAGTATTCAACATAATCAAAATATTGCCTTTCATCCACTGTTGCTGCTTCTTGCACCACTCAGACACGAAAAAGAAAGTGTCAAATCTTTCCTGAAAGCTTTGCTGGATCCCAAGGCACACTTGTATGCAAGTTCAGATAATCCCACATGCTGGCATAGGTCAGTAGATATGTTTTACCTTACTGGATTTTGTAAGGATTAGTGTAGGGTTTTTTAGTACACTTTGACTTTTGGGGGCCATATTTAGCAATGGGATCATGGCAACGTAATTTCCCGTAGATACAGAGGATCTATGACTTCTGCACCACAGCTGTGTGGGGATTGTACACTGTGTGTTACAGCACCTGCAGGGACACAGCTGCTCTGTGCAGCACATCACTTAGAGGCATAGCAGTAGCTGTATAGATAAAGTATTTTTTACCTTTTCCATTAAGTTTAAACCAGAAAAAACTAGGACTTAACTTTCTGCCCTGACGTCACTACAAAAAATTTAAACCATACACTTATGCTCATTTTGAAGTCAACATTCCTCTGCTATTTGAAGGCAATCTCTTTCCTTTTGCTAAAATACCTGAGAACATGCAAATGTTCAGACAGTGCTTGCTGTTAATCCATTTCTTACACTAATTCTTGTCCATGCACAGAGCTAGAAACAAACTATAGCGGAATCTCTTCTATAGATATAGGTATAGGTATACATGTAGCTATATCTGTCTCATAGAACCACAGAATGATTTGGGTTGACCTCCAAAGGTCATCTAGTCCAACCCCCCCTGCAATGAGCAGGGACATCTTTGACTACACCAGGTTGCTCAGAGCCCCATCCAACCTAACCCTGAATGTTTCCAGAGCACCTACCACCTCTTTGGGTAACCTGTGCCAGTGCTTCACCACCCTTACTACCTATATAGATATGTATATGTGTGTGTGTATATGTATATAGTTCCAGGCTCACGGTGCCAGTTGAGAGGCTGACAACTTGGGTGCCTGGTAGCTCAGCAGGTAGCTGCCCCAAGGCCTTTATTTCACTATTCTAACCACAACCTTTTTTCCCCAGCAGCAGACTCCTGTGCCCCTGTGCCAACCTGGCAGCCCAGCCACTGTCACCTGGGGCTGGCAGTACTGCCAGAGCGCTCCCACGCCAGTCTGAAGCCACTGCTTCCACAGTGTGATGGCCAGACTGGAACAGGAGGAAGCCTTCAGCAGCCCTGTTTGCATTTGCAGCTCAGGCAGCTGCTCCTTGTCTCCTCCAGAAGGGCAGTGGGTCAGATCTGTCTGTGGTCAAGGCAGGTGGTTGGACCATGCTGACCAAAACCTCAAATGCTTTCGCAGACCAGCCAAATCCTTCACAGCCACATCCTGCTCCTAAACAGGACACGGAGTGTGGAGATGGTTGCAAACTATCTGAGTTACTCCGCAGGAGATGTGTTTCAGCAGGGTGGGAGCTCAGAGAGTCTTTAAAGGTACACAGCACAGAGAGAAGCAGTTTTGTTCCTGGTGATGAAAATTATAACACCTGTTTCATTGACTATGAATAATCTTAGCCAATCAGTTCTAGAAGTACTCTGAGAAAAGTTCATTTTTGAAAAATGCAAAAAAACTAAACCTCAGTAGCAGTGACTTCTCAACACTCCATGAAAGGCCTGTGGCAAGGTCTGTGAAATTTAAATCATAATTATAATATTGATTTATATACTATTGACACAGCTTAGCCATGATCAGCAACTAAGCCCCACCCAGCTGCTTGTTGACTCTCCCCCTCAATGGGATGGGGGCAAGAGTCAGAAGAGTGAAAGTGAGAAAACTATTAGGTTGAGATAAAGATAGTTTAATAGATAAAGCAAAAGTCACATGCACAAGCAAAGCAAAATAAGGAATTCAATTCCCACTTCCCATGGGCAAGCAGGGGTTCAGCCATCTCCAGGAAAGCAGGAGTCCGTCTCCCATAATGGTGACTTGGGAAGACAAACACTATCACTCCAAATATATCTTTCCCCACTCCCTTTCTTCTTCTTCCTCTAGCTTTGTATGCTGAGCATGACACCATATGGTATGGAATATTCTTTGGGACAGTTGGGGTGAGCTGTCCCTGATGTCTCTCCTCCTGATTTTGTGTGCCCACCCCCTGCCTCCTTGCTGATAGGGTGGGATGGGAGGAAGAAAAGGCCTTGACTGTTTAAGCACTGCTCAGCAATAACAAAACCATCCCTTTATTACTACACTGTTCTCAGCACAAATCCAAAACATAGCTCGTACCACCTGTTGTGAAGAGAATTAACCCTACCCTAGACAAAACCAGCACAACTGTAGAGATGGAATTCAGATTTCTCCCATAGCTACAACCAAGGTGTAGCTGGGTGTCAGGGCAGTGCCTGTGTACATACTCAGCACACTTCAGCCATCAGAGCCTGGAGTGGTCCAGAATCTCCCCAGATCTCCATCAATCTGCATAGAGCAGCCATTGGGCTGACCTGGGGCAAGGAGTCACTCCACAGCACAGCACTCACTGGTTGCTGTGGGATCTCTCCAGGAGGAATCCTAGGGAGACACAGAAATCCCCCCGAGTAGTGCCAGCTCACAGGCACTAGTTGCATACTCCAGGGTGCAGAGTAACAGGCCAGAAGCAGTCCCAGAAGCTGACCTGAGCCCTCCTGCCTGTAGAACTGATCAAACCATGCACAGAGAACAGCAACTGTCCAGCAGAAACTTCCTTGAGAGGTGTTCACATAGGACAGTCTTTTGTAGATAGCTGATACATTTAGGAAATGGTTAGGTCACAGTTTAAGGTAACAGAAAGAGTTCATGCCTTTGCCAGAGAGGTCCCATGGGACCACAGCTCAGCTGGATGTAAGTGAGCAGGAAAACAGCTGTTGTGGTTTAGGAATGGTATTCCCCAGTTTAGTGTTCCCACTGAAATACTCCAAACCACAGGCCATTCACTCTCTCTCCCCCTCATTCTCCCCCTGCAGTGGGATGGAGGCACAAAAAAGTAAAGATCACAGGTTGAGATAAGAACAATTTACAAGAAACAGCAATGAAGTAAGAAATGAACAGTAACAACGACAACAATATTAATAACAGAGTATACAGGAGAAGTGAACAATTCACATGTAAGATCACCACCATGTGGAACCCAACTCTACTCTGATGGCTCATCCCAACAGATGAGCCCCAACAGGGGCTTTTGTTCCCAACAAACTTTTTCCAAAAGTATCTATGCAACAGGAAGAAAATAGGGGAGCTGGAAGTGTTGCAGTAGCAAATTTGAGCATTAGGCATCAAAATTCAGGCCAGAGAGTCCATTCCTTCATGCCTATTCCGTGGCAGATGGGCTTCAAAGCTCCCATCCTTCTCAGCACTGTGTCAGAATGCATGAAGATGAGATTTACTGCTGAACCCAACAGAGAAATATGCTCAATAGTTCTTTTTCCTTTCCCCTTTCCATTTATGCAAGAGAAAAAACAAATACAGCTGCTTCCAGTCAAGAGTGGGATGAGATTCACTGTTTTTACCATCTATAATATTTTCTCCTCTGAATTGCTAGGTCCTTTTCTCCCTTCACTACATTTAGAATATAAGACACAGATTGTTGCCTCAGAGTGGAAATCCACTTGCTTATCTTCCTTAAAAATGATTATTTTTGGTTCTCCTTAATAACAATATCTATTCCAGGTCAGTCAGCATACACCTCTATAAGAAGAAAGATTTATTAGGTCTTATTCTTTAGGCGCAGCTGCATGCTGCACATCAACCACATGAGTCTTTTAAGATATGAACTAAGAAAGATCAAGCTGTACTATCCTTGCTGTATTTTTCTTGGACACTTGCATTTCCTAGATAGCAGTGGGAAGCTGTCTTGAAATTGCTTACATATTCTGTAAATATGGTAAATTTCCCTGAGCGCTGCCTGAAATAAACATATAATTGAATTTTTAAATTATGGACATAGCGACATGAATCCAGTGGCTTGTAAGAACTGGAAGGTCAACAGGGAAGAAATGTATTGTTCTGAAGAAAAAAAAATCCCATTAACAATTCAGACTTGCCCTTCTACTCAAATGCTTGCTGAATAAATCCAATAATAAATCACAAGAGTTATCAGAATGATAACCTTGGAGACTGAAAGCCATTAGCTGGTAAATCAGAGATTCAGGCTCCTTGCTGGGGAAATCCATGAGTTTATTTCTGTCTTTTCTAGCAGTCATAATATACTAGGTTGCCATGTACAGGCACAGCTTCTAGACATGTTATCTTGAGTACTGATAGCAGCAAAATCTCCACCAGATCTCAGTTAAAAATAAATCCCCATGTATTTACCCAATTTCACTCATAATACTGCAGGCAGTTCTGAGTTGCAAAGCCTACACTGCTGGCAAAGAGTTATGGTGCTGCACCAGCTACATAGTGATGTTTATATTGATACAACTAGAAATGCCCTTTTCAAACTTAAAGTTCTACCCCAAAATGGGACAAGAAAGTTTAAAGCTATCCTGGAATCAGGCAAAGCATCCTCCCTGGAAATACCCTGCAGGGATGAGAACAAGGGCAAGGTTAAGCATTTTGTCTTCCATCTGTTAATTTTTTCTTAATGACAGCCAGTATGGAAGAAAATATCTGAACAGTTTGTATCCCAGCAACACTGGCAGAGCAGGAGAACTTTAGCCTACATGGAGATTTCCTTAATTAGCAGGAGCAATGATGAGGTGGTAAAAATGCAAGGCAGCCTATAAAGAGAGTATACACCAAGGAACTAGGCAGACTAAAGAAACCAAACCAGCTTGGTGAGTTTAAACCATTTACAGAAGGTTTTTAAGGAATTCAGAGGAAAATTACATCCCCATATAACTCGCTGAGCCAGAATCACGTTATTGAAAAACTGAAACCCCCCAAAAAACCCTTTTCAGTCAAAACCTCAAACCCCATAAATATACCACACTAGAATTTAGCTCCATGAGGAGCTGGCCATTTCTGCTTTTTCCATGCTGCTTGTCTTTTCCATCAAGCTTCTGTTATTGCAGCCATCTACTAACTGAGTGTGCAATCCTCTTTCGTCATGGATTTTGTGTTGGCATAACCAGAGTGTTGCCGTTACTCAGTCCAAAAGAGAGCATGAAGAAGAATTGATTTAGGGTAGATATAAGGAAGTAGTTTTTTACAATGAGTGTGATAAACCACTGGAACAGGTTGCCCAGAGAGATGTGGATGCTCCATGCCTGGAAACATGCAAGGTCAGGATCAGCTTGGATGGGGCTCTGAGCAGTTAAAGATGCCCCTGTCCATGGCAGAGGTATTGGACTAGATGATCTTTAAACATCCCTTCCAACCCAAGACACTTTATGATTCTATGAAGTCCAAAACAGTTTAAGCCCTGGGTACACTGAAGTGCTGGGAATATGAAATATGAGAAAACAGACCGATGTATCTTTGGGCTTTTGGTTACAATTCTCACTATCTCCTGGTACCATTTCCTATTTATTTTTCACCAACAATCTCTGCATATGAGTAATAACCTGCAGCAATATGTTCTGGACAAAAAATTCTCAGCTCAGAACACATACACTGAATAATAAACTCTGAAAGAGTTCTTTTTTTAGATAGACTTCAAACATCCTTGTTTTGCTCAAGCCTAAAATAAAAAGACTGCTTTTGTTTATTTCTGTAATGAAATATCTGCTTCTTGTTTTTTTCTAGTGCTGACACCAGAAGTAAAGATGTAGATCTCTGGTTGTGTAATTCCCTGTAGACTCACAAGTTTATGGTATCAGTAGCATTTCCCTGTAACAGCTTCTGTTTCCTGCTGTTGCTGTTATACCTGTATTTGTCCAGCTCTAGGTAGCTGCTGGCAGTTTCACAGCTCCAGTGCTGCTGGGATAGAAAGTAGAAGGAGTAAAGACCATTTGCCATACTTTTCATATCAGGGAAAAAAAGACCTCTAGGCAACATAATCCTGTATTTAAAGCATCAGCTACAAAAGACAGAGCTCCAGTAAAACACCAGCACAAAACAAAATGAACAAAAAATGTCGGGTGAGATCCTATAATTCGTCTCACAGCACTGAGAAATGTTCAGTTTTCCCAGTCTGTCTCTGACTCAGTGGGGGCAGCTTCCAATAGTCAGGATTGCGATGCATTTTCGCTTTAAAGGTCAGCTGTTTCAGGGACCCAAACTCAGTCTGCCCTGAAATTTGGTGTGCAGTGTTTGGTATGCTGAGAGTAGTGTGAGTCTGCCCAAGATCAGACATTTGGCTAAAAGAGCCAAATGTATATATATATCAAAAGGTATATATCCCCAAACTGTTAGTTTTTAATGCCCACACATTAGAGCAATTTTGATGCATGCAGGCTCAGTGATCTTGTTCAGGCCACCAAAGAGTATCCTCGTCTCCTGCAGAGCTCTGTCTTTCTGGGCAGGGCAGGTCAGCATTACTGTAACTCATACTCACAAAAGGGCTTTGTAAGCTATGAGTCTCAGAGCAAAAAACTGGCGTGATGTGGTGTAGCTGGGGAGATGGGAGTCAAAAAACCTTCTACTTCATCAGTTTGCACCTGAATACCTTTGATCTTTATACAGCACAGCTTAAAATTGGCTTCAGACAAGCACCTTGACACAAAATTTGTCATCTCAGTGAAAATTTTGTGCTTTGACAGTGCAGACTTTTGTCCGACAAGATAACCCTGCTATTGCTACTTTGTGCTCACTGCCTTATTTTTCAGGAAATGTTTGGTCTGTTTGTATCCTTTCAGGTAAAGAGAACAGGCATTTCCAGGCAAAGAAAAAAAAGAACAGCAAACTGGGAAAATAGTGCTTGCCATTTCACTCAGCAATAAATAACAACCCATTTCTTTCAGAAAAAAAAAAAAGCAGCAAGAACACACCCTTAGCCAAAACCATCCCAAGCAGAAAAGCCAAGTTTCCATAAGTGCAAGACCACATTAATTATATGTCTAAACAGTCTTCAGCATTTGCAGAAAGAAACTGATTTCTTTCAAAGCTGTTACTTTTGAAATGTATTTTCAGTGCTGGGCAGAGTCGATCAGCAAAACAAGCACTGTTCCCAAGCAGGGCTCTTTTTGGTGGGAATAGGAATGCAGAGACAGAGGGATCAGGACAGATCCCACAGGCCTGGCCACGGGGCAACCAGAGCCCCCGGCTGACATTCCAGTTTTCCCTCAAATAAAACAACTCTTCCTCAAATTTTTGGTTGCATTAATTCATAGAAAAAAGCTCAATTAGTTCTTGCTAATTCNAAAGTATGCAGCCTAATTCCCAACCTTTTTATGTGTGCTTAGCTCGTGTTTAGGCCTGCCTAAATACCTATTTCTCAGGGAGACACTTAGGATCCCTGTCAGTCAACCCAGCAGCTTCAATGGAAATTTTCCTCCAATTTTCTTCCCGTTTCCAATGTCCTTTTATTTTTTTCTTTAGGTTTAGGTGGAGTTTGAGTGATTTGAGTCATAATTTCTAAATTTGGGTAATGTTAGCAGTATCTATTCTTTCCTGGTGGATAAATGGCACAAGTCAAAAGGGTGTCTGTTTTCCCTTCCTGTAGGATGTTTGTGAAGAGAGGCTGTGATGCCTTCACATCACTCCTTTCTTTGGTACATCCTGTCAGGTGCTTGTCAGGGCTTGGGGAACTTTGTTAGAGAACGTGACCTTATGTCAGTGGCAGCTGGAGTCTCATTGTCATCATCCAGGAAGCAGCTGGTCCTTCCTTTGTAATTCTTACTCCATCTTAACTTTTANAAAGCAGCAAGAACACACCCTTAGCCAAAACCATCCCAAGCAGAAAAGCCAAGTTTCCATAAGTGCAAGACCACATTAATTATATGTCTAAACAGTCTTCAGCATTTGCAGAAAGAAACTGATTTTCTGTTACTTTTAAAATGTATTTTCAGTGCTGGGCAGAGTCGATCAGCAAAACAAGCACTGTTCCCAAGCAGGGCTCTTTTTGGTGGGAATAGGAATGCAGAGACAGAGGGATCAGGACAGATCCCACAGGCCTGGCCACGGGGCAACCAGAGCCCCCGGCTGACATTCCAGTTTTCCCTCAAATAAAACAACTCTTCCTCAAATTTTTGGTTGCATTAATTCATAGAAAAAAGCTCAATTAGTTCTTGCTAATTCATAGCTGTGAAATATTCCTATTCAAGCTTCTCATGGCTTAAGTTTCTTTTTAAAGCCATATATAGTTACAGAATGCCTGTCCAGCAAAGTTGCTGATCCAGCCTAGCTCCTTCCTTTTGCAAGTCTGACATGAGAAGCAGCTCCATAAAAATTTAAAGAGGCAGTATCAAATGGACCTGCAGAATTATTTTATTTTTATACTTGTGTTTACCAATGATTGCTAATGGAATAGAATTTCAGCCTGTAAATGATCTCCTTTATGGATCTGGCCCATCCTTCAGAAAGTCAGCTACTTGAGGGTTTAACTCCAAGAAAGTGCTCTAAGTTATGCACAAACTTCTTTGTATTATGAAATTAAGAGCAACCATATTGCTTTGGTCGTTGGTAGTTTACTGCACAGACATACCAATTTGTTTTGCAAAATAAGAAAATCCTTTTTAATTTCTGGATTTTCTACAAAAGTATTTTACAAAGTTATCATATGAGTGTAATACATGCTTGTGCAATCTCATCTGAGGTGCAATGAAGTTCATAACCTTTTTTCCTCAGACAGAGCATGAGATTTGCTCTTGTTTACCTCAGCCAGAAGGAATTGATTCTGTTTTCAAATTGGAGCAATTAATCAGCACAAGCAGCTTCTTCTGAAGTGAATTAAGTCTGAAGCATAGGGTGTAAACTAAACTGAATTCTGACAAACATTCTGTTTCTAACATGCCATGGTTAAGCTTTTTGCTTGATGAAAAATCAGACAGAAAAAGAACCTTTATCTCAAAGATGGGAATGCCTTTTAGATGGGAATGACTATTAGATGGGAATGGCTATTAGATGGGAATAACTTTTAATGTAGATGAGTGATTTTGTGGCAGATTTTCAGATTGTGAAAACACTGCCAGTGTCACACAAGCCTCAAATTGAAAAAAGAACAGTTCCCAATTGTAAGACCCAACAGGAGCCAACAGAATTTTACCAAATTATTACACTAATTGCTACATATGGTTAATGACTGGAGTTGCAATGGCATTTTCATCTTTACAACTGATGGAAAAGAAATAAAGCAGAGGTAGTGAGACAAAATCAAGATATCTCAATGCTGAGAAAAGTATGCAGCCTAATTCCCAACCTTTTTATGTGTGCTTAGCTCGTGTTTAGGCCTGCCTAAATACCTATTTCTCAGGGAGACACTTAGGATCCCTGTCAGTCAACCCAGCAGCTTCAATGGAAATTTTCCTCCAATTTTCTTCCCGTTTCCAATGTCCTTTTATTTTTTTCTTTAGGTTTAGGTGGAGTTTGAGTGATTTGAGTCATAATTTCTAAATTTGGGTAATGTTAGCAGTATCTATTCTTTCCTGGTGGATAAATGGCACAAGTCAAAAGGGTGTCTGTTTTCCCTTCCTGTAGGATGTTTGTGAAGAGAGGCTGTGATGCCTTCACATCACTCCTTTCTTTGGTACATCCTGTCAGGTGCTTGTCAGGGCTTGGGGAACTTTGTTAGAGAACATGACCTTATGTTAGTGGCAGCTGGAGTCTCNATGTCAGTGGCAGCTGGAGTCTCATTGTCATCATCCAGGAAGCAGCTGCTCCTTCCTCTGTAATTCTTACTCCATCTTAACTTTTAACTTTATCTATTACTCCACAGAATGCTTATTGGGTAAGAAGCACACTATGTGTGCCAATTGATTATCTCAAGCTAGCTTTTGTTAGAGATTAGAGCTCATTAGTATATTTCTTTGAATACATTTTTGCAGCCAGATACCACCACCAGCAACCTTCAAGCCTGTCACAATGTTCTATTCTACTAATAAAGACATATTCCATGGTTGTGAAGTGTGAGTACTCCAAGGATGCCAGCAGTTGCCAGCAGTGGGTAACATACTCCACTCTGGAGGTCTAGGAGGGGTCTCTCTTATGGTGTTGGTGTGTATCCCTGAGTCTTCCCTGAGGTGCTGACAAACTGATTAAAGGTGTGGAGACCTGGGAGGGACGTTTCTCTTTTCATATCACTCCAGAAAACTTGGTCCAATCCAGAGACTTTTCAGTGAAGGGGCTCTGCTAACCTGGAGCACTGACAGGCCAAACAAACAAAAGGGTTTGAGAAAATCTCCCCTTTCATGTGACAATATCTTTGAACTTACATGACACGGTTCGTGCAAATTTTTACGTAATAGTAACTTGTCAGAAACCCAAATAATANTTGTGAAGTGTGAGTACTCCAAGGATGCCAGCAGTTGCCAGCAGTGGGTAACATACTCCACTCTGGAGGTCTAGGAGGGGTCTCTCTTATGGTGTTGGTGTGTATCCCTGAATCTTCCCTGAGGTGCTGACAAACCGATTAAAGGTGTGGAGACCTGGGAGGGACGTTTCTCTTTTCATGTCACTCCGGAAAACTTGGTCCAATCCAGAGGACTTTTCAGTGAAGGGTCCCTATAATGGGACTCTAACAGACTGGGTCAGGCACNTTATAGTAATAAAGACATATTCCATGATTGTGAAGTGTGAGTACTCCAAGGATGCCAGCAGTTGCCAGCAGTGGGTAACATACTCCACTGTGGAGGTCTAGGAGGGGTCTCTCTTATGGTGTTGGTGTGTATCCCTGAGTCTTCCCTGAGGTGCTGACAAACTGATTAAAGGTGTGGAGACCTGGGAGGGACGTTTCTCTTTTCATATCACTCCAGAAAACTTGGTCCAATCCAGAGACTTTTCAGTGAAGGGTCTCTGCTAACCTGGAGCACTGACAGGCCAAACAAACAAAAGGGTTTGAGAAAATCTCCCCTTTCATGTGACAATATCTTTGAACTTACATGACACGGTTCGTGCAAATTTTTACGTAATAGTAACTTGTCAGAAACCAAAATGATAACCAGGATTTAAATAGTGAATTGGAACAAAAAGGATTGCTAAGGAGAGCTCACCCTTTAGAAATATCTGAAATATGTAGCTCACATATTACTTTGAAGGTAGATATAACCATTCAGACTAGGTCTTTATTGACCCATTTAGATACATTGACATGTCCTTAATACTTTGAAGTACATTAATAATTTTCTGATAAAAACTAAAGGACTTCTTATTCTATCACAATTTATTCATTGCCTATAAATACAAAAGATATATCAGTGATGGGCATCATCTACTCCCTCTCTCTTGTAAAATGATGCTGTTTAGTTTTTACACAATTTATTTCTGTGACTCCTGGTAAGTTAGGTGACTGCTAACTTTCTGAAAGACATGTCAAAACTCTTTCCTTTTACTGTGCATTTTTGTTCACAATGAAAAGGGGAAGGAGAAGAACACACTGTCAATTTTCAGGCAAGCAGATGAAATTCTCACCAATTCATTCTCCTTACATTTTAAACTAAGTTAGAAGTTTCAGCTGACCTAAAAATTGAAATTCAAATCCAATGAAATTATCAGAAGAGTGAATTTTTAATGGTCTGTGACAAACCTCTTGCATACACTAAATAGAGCTGGAAAAATGGAAAGGTTTTCAGATTCACAATGAAAAGATTAAGTATTGCAGGACCTAAACTAGCTTACAAAGATGGCAGATTTCAGCTACAAATAGCATTTCATTAATGACTGATTTAGTCTGTCTTTGTCTCCAACATAGTCACACTTTCTCAACTATCTCAGAACCCTACATTGTATTGTTAGGATTTTACAATTTGTTGTTATAAGAAATACTTATTTATGATTTTAGGGACAAAATCTTACCCCTGAAGTAATCAGCAAGCCTTATATAACTCAAGACAAATCTCTCCTTCCAAAATTACTTAAGTATTGCTAAGATGCCGTAGCAGGTCCACAAATGTTTCTATTGTAATAAAATAAGAATATCCAACTTGAACAAGATAATTTATCATATTCTTCCAGAACTATTCTTGGAACTAAGATAATTTAGTATTTTCATTAGTGATTTTGGCACAGAGACCTAGACGATATTAAAAAAAATATGATGGTGCCCTAAAATGAGAAGACATAATCAATATAAGGACAATAAAGAAGAATTTATAGCTTGCAACTAGAAACAGGATGAAATTTGGGAAAAACATCTACTCTGAAACTGAGGGCAAGAATTTCTGTCTTGAGCTTGGAACTCAGCAAATTAAATGGTGGAAGAGGAGAAAACGATTTGGATATGAGTTGATCACAGGATAACTAAACCAATCTAATGCAGCTGTGGAAGAAACTGAGTGGAATTCGGTCTATTTCAACCAAGATATCTTAGACAGAAACAAGTATTAATGTGATTGTATTAGTTGGACTGTACCTTGTAATGTGTTAGCAGAAATTTCCTGTTAAAGCTAGATTATTTGAAATTAAAAAAGCAAACAAACAAAACCGAAACAACCTAAAACCCTAAAACCAGAAATATCTATCTTATGACACAGGCTGGAAGACACTAACTGCTTTAAGCCTACTAAAATAAAACGTGAGAAACAATATAGCTTCTTTCCATAAATATACTATGAGCTAAACTTTAGGAACATATGAGAACCATTTAAGCTAAATGACCATATATTTGCACGTACGTACAGTAAATAGACATAAACTGGATGGAAGTAAGCCATCAGAGAAAAAGAGTTCTTGAACATCCTCCCAGTAAATCACCATAGGCCAAGGACTGATAAAATTCAGAAATGAAGCTCGAGCAAGTAATAAAAAGAATTATGCACCACGGTTGTTCCTCATTACACAGAGCTGCTTTCTGTGAGCCAAAAGGCTGATGGATACTGTGGTCCAGGTTCTTGCTGAGCTCATCCAGCTCATTTTGATGAGTGGAGAAATAATTTCAGAATGCTACACTAAATACTGAAGTTTCACACTGTTTAAGTATTTTCCTAGTAAAAGAGTCCCTGTGTTCTCAAGTGTATTTGTTCCTAGGCTGACTTTTCAGGAAATCTTACTTAGCCTCAGCATACATTGTCACATCATTATCACAGCATCTATACAACAAATATACAATGTCTAATTTAGCTGATTACAGTTCTTACTTTCAGGGTCAATATAATGAGATAAGCCACTTCTTTTCAGCGAAATCTTGTTGTGAGATGGGTTTATTTTGGGGGGTGGTGGTGTTTGGTCTTTTTTTATAGAAAAATACTGAAGGAATCTGTTTCTCTGCTGCCTTCTGAAAGACCATGCCTTATATATACATACCTACTTCTGTCTTCTTTTTTTCCTCCTGTGTTCATTGTCCACCCAAAACAGGCATTAGTGTAGATCTTTTCCAGACTTTAGGTCAAAATTTGTTGCATCCATTATGGTAGTTAGTAGCTAGTAAGACCTCTCAATTAAAAATGTGAGACTAGACAAGTAAACAGTCTCATATTTCTACTTGTGGAGGGCAGTTTAGCCGGAAAATTATCAAAAAGAACCTGGCAAACACCTGCTCCACTGTACTTTAAAGTGAAAAAAATTACTTTTTAGTCAGCATGTGGTTTTTTGAAAGGTGAGTCCATACCCGGGAGAGGTTTTGTGCTGGCAGTGCCACAGGAGTGGAGTCCAGGGCTAGGCATAGTCTGCATGAGTCTGATCCAAGCCACATCCAGAGCCACATTTTCAGTGTGTGCAGTGACATCATCCAGCACCAGGGGTATGATGTTGAAAGGCATAAGGAGTGTGATTACAAAGGTATCACAGAAGATGTTTTATATATTTAGAAGATGTTGCAGCTAAGCAGGTGGCTGTACATCCCTTGCCAGCTGCCAGGTCCCAGAGCAGGAGTGGCTGGCTGGGGTGGCTTGTGGGGCTGGGGAGGGCACATGACAAGAAGTGCTGCCTGGAAAAGAAGGGGAGGACCAGGGAAGCTTCAAGAAGAGGAGATACAGCAGTGGCTGACATCACCACTGGTGGCAAGAGGTGAAACCATGAAGGAAGGTGTGAGTGTAAAACATGAACTCTCTGATGTGCCTGCTGCACTGAGGATGCCTGAGCATGATCTTGTGTGTGGAGGGCAGGGGGAGATGGCTTGACCCAGAAGAAAGCAAACAGATGGGATGTGGAAAAATTGTTGTAATCTTCCTAAAGATCTGACTTGTAATGCAGGTAATGTTGTCAGAGCTTGTGTCTACAGTACTTCCATGACAGAGGCTGACCAAGCTGTTCCAGCCTTGCTGTTCATACAAAGTTCTTTGACAATATCCAAACACAAGCCAGCTTCTGGCTGTCCAGGTAAGTGTTTTCCTGGGCAAACACAGATCACAGAAAGACCTGAGGGAGTTTTGAGCAAATCTGGGAGTTCTCACTCTCATCTCCCCGTGCTCTGTGTGTTGTCTGAGCGATGTCTTTAGACCCTTTGAAATCTCCACTCTGCTTGAGACTCTGCAGGGAGGTCCAAAAGGCACTCACAGCCCAATTATCTGCAATGTGCCATGGGCAGGACATTGCACAACCTCACAGACTGTATCCACAACCACCACAAGGGGTACAGCTAGAAAAGCTAAATCCAAAGCTCTTAAAAACAAATAGAAAACATGTTAGGAATTTATATGTAACATACAGTATATAAAACCCATCTCACTATCAGTTCCTCAATTTCACCTGCCTTCCACAAATGACAGTAGCTCCAGACATAGTTTCCTATCCCCAAAATGACTGAAAAATCCTTCATTACTCCTTTTCTACTCTGACTTTTTCTCCCGAGCAGAAAAGCCCGTCCTTGGCTAAAATTATCAAATAAATTATATTATTTTGATTTGGCCTTGTGTGCCAATAATCAGGAATTTGGATTCTCATTTGATAAAGTTTTTGTGCAGTGATGAAAATGTAGACAGCAACAATTAACCCTTGATTGCAAGCTACTTTCTGTAACAAAATGTGGACTGGTTTTGCCTATCTGGTTGGCTTAATTAGTTGGTTGCTTAAAAAAACCCCACAAAATTATAACTAAAATTATGTGTATGCTTTCCCAAAGCAATTTGGCTGAATTTCTTTGGTTGTTCCTTGTTTGAACATCTAGTTAACATAGCTGGTTAGAAACTTCTCTATGTATACTTCTGCAGATGTGGTTTAGCTAATTTCTAGTTTGCCTTATTTGAGTTGAAGTAAGTTAATCCATGATGTCTAGACTTTCTATCCCACATGACTCCAGTATAGATGTTTTTTACCAGCACTGTCCCAACCTGTGTGATTTATACATCTGTACTATATTTTCTCTGTATGCAGGCCAAGTCCCTGTGTAGATGGATCTCTGCCAAAGCACTTTTCCAGTCCTTCTTGTTTGATCACTCAAACCATGATTCTAACACTGATTCACTTATTACTACAAACCAACAGGAACCAAGTATAAATTTGCTAGAAAATATCCACTGAAAGTATAATCATATCATCTTTATTTTTTGTTGCTCTGGTTTTTCATCTTTGCTGGTTTTTAAAATTTGCAATTAAATGTAATTCGACAAGGTATTTATTGGTGCTAGAGGAACAAATCTCTTATATTTCTAAGTAGTTCTTTACTTCCTTTTGATTTCTTGCAAAAATATTAATGACTGTTGAGATAATTTAATTACACCTAAATATATGATAACATCAGATGTATCTTTGGTTCAGGTAATTCTGCACAGTCTTAAATAGAGCAAAAAATAACTAGGTTTAAAAGATACTTAAAAAATTTGTTTTTAAAATAAAAGATTGATTATAATGCAAGTCCAAACTTTAATGTCATCTCATCTGTAGATTTTGCCCTCATTTTGAGAAAAAATAACAAAGTATGAAATTTTTTTTTTATTATTAAACTGATTGGTTGTTGTGGAAAGCAACAGAACTACTATCTTGGATTTGCCTTAGCCTGCAAATTTGTGTGCTTTGATTTCACCTTGGCCCCATTTGAACAGTATGGAGACAATACTTAATAACCAAAATGCACAGAGGATTTTATCAAGAAAAAAAAAGTCTGAAAAGGACATCAAATTACTTTAGTCCTAGGGCTTGATCTTAATATGTTTCTCAGTAGTTTATTCAGAGGGACATATTGCATTTAATTGGTGGGGTTGCAACCCTCGAAAACAGGATTCAAATCCTGTTGGTGCCTATATTTTTTTAGGATTCGCCTGTAACTCCCATAGTACTGAAATCAGTGTATCACACTGAAGCTCATTTGTGTGGGTTGTAACACTCGTTATTAGAATAATCCAAACAACCAACCTTCACTTATGATTGCACGTTTCACCCACAAGAAAAGGAGAAAGGCAACTAGCCCTCGTGATGCTGACCATTTCCAGAGTAATGAATACTTGTTCAAGCATTACACAAAGAGAAAGAGGTGAAGTACATGTGAAGAAATTATATATCTGTTTTGTGATTCCTTTCTCCATCTCCAGAGCCAAGCACTGCATTCCAGTCTTAACGTGCCTGACTGCATCTTATCAACTTTCTCTGCCAAATCTCTGAAGTTCCTCTGGGGTTTCTTGGGTGGCTCAGGATGATGAGATACAGCAGATGTCTTTTCTGTGATATTTCTGCTGTCTTTTTGCAGGCTCAGGAGTTCTGGGCCCCACTAACCCAGTTTTACTAATCTGAGAAAGCACCATGTTCCATCTACTTATGCCTCTGTGGAGCACCAGGCATAAGCATGTTTTATCTCAAACGTTCTGACTATTAGGACAGGAAAGGTGTGATTGGAAGAGAGGATCCCATGAAGAAGTGGCAGTGCTGTTCTGATCCAACATCCTGCTCCATGTTAAGACTCGTGTTCAGTCCCCCTGTCCCCCTACTCACTCCCTGGAGGAGAGCTCAAAGGGGCTGGCTGCAGTCGGCAAACAAAACAGTGTGAAAAATCTAGTTTACAAAAGAGGTGTGCACCAAGTATAAAAGGAAGCACAGCAGGCCTCCTTGTGCTCTTTTTCCTCCCTTTTACTCATTGTTTACCCCAGCTCTCAACCATCCACATGGGATCTAAGGACTAATGTCACTTATTCTTTGTTCTCCTCTCTATTCTATCTGTACTTCTCTCCTCCCTTGCTTTGTCTGGGCAAAGCGTGGCTGTTATATTCTACCTGTGCTCTGTCCTGAAGTTTATTCTGGGAATGGGGATCTTGTGGAAGTGTGTTATGTTTTGTGCCAGCACCTTTGAAAAGTGGTGTGTTGTTGATTGTTAGCCAGCACCTTTGCGAAGTTTGTTCTGGAAGTAAGGAAATTCAGTGTACTGTCAAACTTGAGCCACCACTTTTGAGAAGTGTCCTGTAAAATTTAAGGGCTTGTTAGCCAAAAACTTATGAGTCTAAATAGTGGGCAGGTTGTTGCAGTTAAGGTGACTCCACAATAAAAGCACAAGAGTTCCCTGACACGTGGTCATGTGTCTTTGTTCAGCCATTATGCTTACAAATATTTATTTCCCACTTCATGATCCTCCGGACACCAACATTGGCAGCACCGAGTGGTCCTGGAAAAGACTTTTCCAGGAAAACAGGATCAATTTTGTTAGCCACCCTGTGGGCTCATTTGAGTTTCAGGGTGACACGTAGAATATCCATGATATCCTACCTGTCACTAAACAGGCTCCAGAACTGCTGCTGTGGTTTAGACAACCTGTTCCTTCTGGATACTTCTTTACTGACCTATTGTATTGCTGTGCAGTTTTCCAGCCTCACAAAGCCTACATACCAATCAACTCCTCCTCAAAGCTGCCTTCAGGATAGACTTCCAGCTCTTGGGATTCAGAGCCACCTGCATCCTGCTGTCTGAGAACACTGTGTCCTTACATGTACATATACACCATTGTGTATATACATACTGTGAAAGATAACCCTGTTGCCATCTCTAACCAAAAGATATTCTGATAGCTTACTTAAAAAAACCCAAATGGTGTCATTAAGTAATTTGTGTTTATCATCACTAATATCTCGCTTCACAGCACAATTACAAGACACATTTTTCATGATTTAACACATGGAGAATAAGCCGTAGGTCTGCAAAATGAGGCAAGTAAGTTGCTATGTATTGATTTTAAACACAAAGAACTCTTGGGTAGTTTATCATTCCTACACCTTTCCTACTTTGAAGCAACACATTGGGGTCAGATTAAGTCACAGGTCAAGATAATATAACCCAGATTAGTTCACTGTGATTACATCAATGAGAACACTTTTTGAAATCTCAAGACAAAAAGCTTGTACTAGAGATTGTTTCAAGTGATAAACCCCAAACTACTGCTGTGTGACATGCAGGAACATTTGGCTCTTTCTCTGCCACAGCTATCCACCCTTCAGTATCTTCTCCCTTGCTAGAGAGATCCATGCAATTTCCCCATTAGGGTGAAAGCTTATCCCCCTCAGTGAGCCATAAAACCTTCCTCCTCTGGGGCAGTGAAGGTACTTTGAAACAAGAGAATCCTTTATTTTCCTTGGTTTCAGTGATAATGTATTCCTTTGACACAAGAGGAAGGCAGTTTCCCTGTGGTCCCAAAAGCACACAGCTTGTCCCACTGGCCACACACAGAGACAGAAGGAGATTTCTTCCCTCTTGATGGAGCTCCAGCTAAAGACAAAGACTGCACTATTAGCAGGTTTCTCTTTTTCATGGATTCTCTTATTTTTGAGTCCTTCCTGGGGTCTTATGTATGACCATTCTGGAGTTACCAGCTTTTTGTAAGAAAAGATAAAAATTACATGTATGGATATTCATATAAACACAGATTTCCAGACATATTTGAATGTCACAGAAACTAGAGTTCCTTCCTCTCTTGGTCTGCCTCCAAATTTGAAGTTTCCAGGAATAAGAAAATTTTTGTTTATTCTACAAACTTGTAAGATACCACCACTGAAGTAAAACAAACAAAAGCTCCCCTACAGAAAATGTGAGTTCATGTCTTTAAAATGTTATGGCCTTCTGTAACAGTCATGGATGAGAGATTTAGAACTGGTCATCTAAAATCTACACAATATAGAAAATCTCTCGCATGCACTGAGCAGTAAGTATATAATGTCAAAGGATGCCCTTGGAAATGATGTGCCAACAAGTAAACCCAAGTTTGTAGAGAAGTCTAGTCTTGCAGTGAGACCTATAGCATTGCTAACACTCCAGAGTGCCAGCATGGCCTGACCTGTGGATGGCTTTATTTGTGCTCAGGGTTATATTAGGCAATAGGTACTTCATTTGGTAGCTGTATAGGCAAAAACTTTGCAGTAACAGTAATGAGCTACAACTGTTTGGGTCTACAATTATAAAGATACTCTATATTCTTATTATTTCATCACCCTCCAAGAGCTTTTTATGGTGACTACAAGGAAGACTGAACTTGTTTTCACAGATCCTGTACATTTTGCCATACTTAGTATTATCTGACATTAAAAGACAGGATTTGGTGCAATGTATCCTCTTTGCTGTTCCCCTTTAACACTGGTAACATGTTGGATAGTCTTTGGTTTATGCTAATGTAAAAAAACCCCAATCCAGAATCTAAAGAGTATCTCTGTTTATATTTTAAATAAACAGAATAGGAAGCTAAACTTCTCTATACTGACATTTCTAAGCAGTGTCAGTTGTGGTAGTCGGGTGCAGAAGTAGGTGTAAAGTTCTTGAAGGCCCGCTCTCTGCAAATGTAGTTTAGTATTAGTGATCAATTTTTACCTAAAATAATTTGTCCTGTGTCACAGCAGATTGAAGCATACTAGCAACTTTATTGTTTAAGCCTCAGGTTTATAACAGCTGAAATCCTAGGAGTGTCAGCTCTCCCTTCTGAAAAGGCAAAATTAGTATTATGCACTAGGATTTGCATTCTCTTTTCAAGTAAGATAGAGCTTTACAAACGAAGGGTGATTATGTGTCTGATTCCAAAGCACTTTCTTTAAAAGGGAGGGAGGTTGCTTTTTTACTTTCCTACTTGTTCTGCCTAACAAATCACCTAACAAATAATTGTGAAACATATAGTAATCCCCCAAATTACATACATATGTACGTGTTTATACACATATATGTGCATACATGATATTGTATTAACACTCCATAAGAAAAATGTATTATTTCCTATATTGTATAGCATATACAGTACTTCAGTACTTCGCTACAATACTTAAAGGCTTCAACACCCTTGCAGATTAGACAGCAATTAGTTTGGTGTTCTGTGCACAGGAGTACAGAAGGTGTCACAGGTACTGCATGTACCTTGTCACAATCCTGTGCAGGAGTCAGAGTCAGCACTCAGGCACTGCATGCTTCTCCCTGGGTACCAGTTCCACCCTCCATGTTCCACTTCCCATCAATGGAGCCTTCGACAAGGTCCCAGGTGTAGCTCTTAGATAAACGCAAGCAGTAGTGGGAAACATCAGAAAGGCTGAGCTCATTTTGGAGGGGTTTATCCATCTGGCAAACAGCCGCACTCTAGTGGTAAATCGTCTCACACTTGGCCAGCAACCCCGGGGGCAAGATGTCAAAGCACAGGGGATGTTTCCTCAGCAGCAGACAAGCTGATGAGTGCACATAGTCCTTCTAATGCCAGCTCTTCAGTTCTTTCATGCCTTGTGAGAAGAGCTCCCACAGCTGCCTTGTCCTCCTAGATGCTGGATGCTTGACTGACACTCCATTATATTGCAGGAAAATTGATTACAGCTTCCTGGTATAGAGGTGCTGGGTTTTGTCACTTGAAAGTGAAACGTGCTTATGTGCTATTCTTTCTTTTTCTTTTATCTTTCAGTTTCAAGACAAAGTTGTGCTGCCTGATCAGCCCTACAACCCCCTTCCTTTTGAATCTACCTTTCTTCAAACTCGTCTTGCACAAGCAGTGCTTCAAACAGTATCGTTTGAATTATGTTATATATGGCACAGGAGTTACTGACCTAAGTTCTGGTTCCCCACAAATATACAAAACATTATTGTAATGTGTAAGTAAAGGAATTTTTAGTCTGTCATTTATTCTTACATATAAACCTCACTTTTTAGGTTGCAAGTCAGAATTTAAAGGGCTAAAGCTAATAGCAAACCACTGTTTCCCCTTGACACTGCAATTATGTTATCCATAATGCATTGAAATGTAATGACATGAAATTTAATACCACTACAGGGCTGTCATACATTATTCATTAAAGGCTGAAGGTTCCAATAACATGAGCATGTGCACTGCTATCACCTTTCCCAATGACACCATCTTCCTGAAGGCAGCAGGGCAACTTCACAGGGTCAAAAATACATGAAATTTTTTTAGTTTAAAGGCCTAATTAATTTTACAGCTTTCTAAGTTCATTAAAAACAGAGGACAAGAATTCCCAATAACCGCAGAGCAAAGATCTATCTACTGGTATTACCTTGGTTGGATCCATCCCAGCTCTCCTGTGCTGAGAGAGCCCCGAGTCTGTCTCTGATAAAGGTCTCCATGACCTTTTACAGGATGGGACACACAGCTGCTGGCAGAGTTTCATTGTGTAGCCTACAACAACAGAACAAATCCAGCCTTTTATCAAATAATCAGCAACTTCCCATCATCTCCTGTATAAATTGCTATGAGTGTGTGTGTTAAAGTTGGTCTCTATAGGATTTGAATAAGTTTACTATACAGGAACACATACTAAATAGCAATGATAGTGATAGTAATTAATTTCTGTTGTCTAATATACTCTTTGTGGATCTTATCATGATAATAATAAATAAAAATATTCCAAACCCTTGAAAATATTAATATTGACTTTCTACAAAAGCATTCTATCCCTCAGTCTTGGTTATTAACAGTTGTTGTGACTTCCTGCATTGTTTGATAAAAGGTTGTGCCCCAAACCCCCTCTCACCTGTCAATAAACTCATATTAATTAAAATATGAAACAGTGAAAATATCACAGAAAATAACTATCTCAGTATTCATGCAGGACTGTTTCACCATTAGATTACAAGTAGCTGATAAACTGATAAACTGTGCCAGCATCACTAAACCATTCACAAATGAAACCCTCATGCATAAGCATGTACTATTTATTGATGTAATTCCTGGAATAGATTCAGAAAACAATCACTAATGTGTCAGGTATTTACAAATAGCTGCATTCAATGGCAGAGTGTTTGACTCTGTTTCCAGAGCAATAAACAAATAAAACTGCTTGTTTTAAATTAAACTGCTTGTTTAATTTAAAATATGCCAAACTTATTACATTGCACTATCTCAGTACATTTATAATTTTTTCAGGGATCAAAGACAGTATTCCAAGCATAATGCAAGTTTCCATACAAATTCAGGCTTATGTTTTCTGTGGTGACAGAATGAACTCTGACAGCCTAAGTCTGAATAATTCCATCCTCAAGAATCACTTCTGTAACTGAAAACAACTGAGAGTACAGTATCATGCTTTTTTTCTCTCTCCCTTTTTTTTTTCCCCTGAAGGAGTTATTTTGTGGTTAAGCAAAACGTTTGCCCTGCTCCAGCAGGAGGGAGCACAGGGATCAGTTGCTGCCATTACATCTTGTCTAGGCAGTTGAGATGCTTTGGGAAAACACCTGTGTTGCAAGTACGTGTTGTGCTCGTGAACTTCGCCAAAGTAAACCTTTAATCCATGTGAACACGACGCTGCTCAGTCTTTTCTCCTTTCCCATCTTTTGTTACCAGATCCATTCTCCACAAATTATACAGTAAAAAGTAAAGATGCACTTAAGCCTCAATGCAGCCCCACATGCAGGACTTGCTCACTCAGAAAAAAAAAATGGAGTAAACATCCTGATATCCTTTTGCTGGATAGCACAAAAGAAAACAGCCTGAGCACAGGCTGGTGGCCACATGCCAGGACTGTGATACTCTGCAACTGGAAACACTCACTTCTGATGTTCTGAACTTGAATAACTCTCATTATTGCTGTGTGGTGGCAGCTCCTTGGGCAACTGCTGGGCTTTACAAAGCACATTCCTCTTGTCATCTGAGGCTTGTTGCCTCAGTTGGGCAAAAAGTGCTTTAAAGTGAAGGCTTCAAAAGAAGACAAAGGGGTTTCCTTACCCTACCATGAAAGATGTTAAGGATTGAAAATTGAAAATAATAAGGATTGGGCATGCTCTCTGTCCAAAACCAGCAGTACCACTCTGCAAAACTCCTGATGTATGGAAGTAACAACGCCCAGTCCTGCTAGTTCTTTGGAACTGATCTGCCATAAAACAGCTGAAACTCTTCTGTACACCAAGCAAAAACCTACATCCAAAGCTAACTGCTACAGTCCCCCCAAAAATGGGAGAGGTGGCTTACTGCCATTTGTGTTACACTTATGGTAATGACACTGTTGAGAAACCTATCAAAGCTCTTGAGGTCAAAACCCAGTCATACTAAGCTGGCAGGAAAATAATGAGTTTAAATTTACATCTTAATAAAGGAGCAGGTTGCAGATGTATGGGGCCTGGTATGGGTAGATGTAATAGGTGGCAATTTTTAACAGATTGAAGCAAAAGAGGAAAAAAGTGATCATTGGGAAGGCTAATACTGTCCCTATAAAAGTGTCAGTATCAGAGAATTTAAGAAGAAATGTGAATGTGAGAGTAGACATGAAGAGTAACAGAGATTTTTAGTCATTCTTGAAAACATATGGGTTTGCTTTTTCTGTTGCCTCCGTTCCAGCAGAATGGTGGCTGGCAGCAGAGTGATGCACACGTGCTCTGGGGATATTTCCTCCATCATAATCAATACTTTTTGTTAGTAGTTTTGTGTTAGACCCATGACATACTAGAAATTTCCATCCTGAAAGAAATTTGGTTCTGGCCTCAAGATTCTCAGTTTCTTTGTGAATAATATAAAATTACTATAAAGAATACAAATTAAATTGGTTCCTTTCATTTGTGAAGAGTGTTCTACAAAATAAAAAAGGAAGATGTAAGGGTTTCTGATATAAATAAAAACATTTTTCATTTGTATCTGAAGGGAATCCAGTTAGAATTCTGTCATGGTTGTACCCACATTAGCATTTCAGTTATGATGTAGGTCTACATGGTTTTGCACTGACCACCTCAGTCTGCTCATCTATTGCACCATACTACTTGCTCACATAGACACAGCAAATTTTATATAAACCCCAGAATTTAGAACAAATAAAATAAATTCCTGAAAAATGATCAAATTTCCCAACCAGGTTGTAAGCTAGTTTGGAGTCTGGAGATTTGACTGCAAAGTGAAGTGCACCTTTGTTACCAAACAGTGAGTGTCTCAAAAGATGTGCTGCTATTTGCATTATGATTACCACAGGATCTAATTCAAAGCTCATTAAACTCACTGAAGGAATTCATTTGCTGGACTGTGGTGTCCTTTTCAGCTCATAATAATTTATGTGTTTGGGTAGGAAGGATCTAACCAACACAAAATTTTCATTTTAGGAGAACAAAATCATGTTTTTTGATGTGTGTGAACCTATGAATATCTGGTCCCCTCTGAAACACCAGTGTGCTGGTTTAAAAGTAAATCAGCAGGAGAAATGAACTCAGTTTGGAGAGACCACAAGTCAGAGCTACAAGTTACCAAAAAAGGTTACAATACCAACAGTGACACAAGATAATAAAACTGCTTTGACCCCCAAGGACAAAGCACACCCAGCCCCCCGGGACAGAACAGCGCGGTGCTCGGTGGCTCCTGTGCCGAGCACCGTGTGGTTCCCCGGGGTGCAGAGCAGAAGGGAAGGAAAACCTGGTAGTCGGGATGATGGTCCTGTTGAAGGCAGCACTTCTGTTGAAGGAATGATGGCAGTCTCTTCTAGAGTGGCAGCCACAGTCCTGCTGGAGTTCTGTTCCCCCTGGATCCAAGGAGTGGTGCCCCCAGTCCCAAACCCGACATTATATATCCCCAGGTTCGGGTGGGAATGCCCAGTACCTCCCCCAAGGGCAGGGAATTTCACAATGGGTGATTTAACTCTGTGAGTCCTGGGACATTTTGGATCCTTTGATGATGTTGTAAGTGCCTATTGTGTCAGAGCAGCTGGGCCCATGAGCAGGGAGGACCCTCCAGCTGGGTGTGGAGGTGTTAATGCCTCCCCGGGTCTCTTTCCTTATCTATTGTAGCCTGGGGTGTGAGGTGTGCCCTGGGCAGCTGCTACCAATGATTTATTATTAACAGCCCATCAGGAATGACATAGAGGGTATAGAATATACAGTTTTTGATTATACCCTCATAGTGATAAATTGGTCCCAGCCCCTGTAACTATGACACACCAGTTAGGTATCTTTCAAAATATACAAGAAGCGACAAAAAAAGCAAGTTTTGGTTCTGCATACACCCATAGATGTAAAGCTCTGATCCCTCTCCATTCTTGATACAAGTAGAAAGACACTCCGTGCTGCCAATATTGGTGTCAGGAGAATCATGAAGTCCTACACTTGTCATTCCATTAAAAATACCTTGTGATACATGTACTGACATGACCTCATGAGAAAGGAATAAAGGAAAATTTACCAAAGGACAATAAAATGGATTTTTATATATTTTAATTAGTCACAAACTTTGCATCAATATGTCAAAAACCTCAGCTTGTAAAGCCATTTCAGTATGAAGGAGCAAGTGGAGTTTTATACTTCAACAACGCTTATAATTATGAACATAGACCAATTTTCACATATATGAGCAAATTTATGTCTACAATTGTCCCCTTTCAGTTATGCAGTTGTATTTTTTCTAATGACACAAACAGCCTCAGTCTTGGCAAAACATGATCCTGAGCAGTCTAAGACATCACCTTTGATTTCAGTGTAGCTAGTCTTGAAAAGATCACCACCACCGAAAAATTAATTTATTACACAAAAAATAACTAAGTGAAAATACCATTTCAAAATAACATGGGAGTTTCAGCCTGATTCCTTTCTCTTTGCCATGGTAGACCTTGTGGGGTCACTTACAGCCACAGTCACTGATGTGCTTCAAAGGGTACCAACATTAAATAAACTGCAACAGTCACCCATTGTGCCAAATCTGACTACAGATCCTTGTATTCCTGCTGTATTGTGTAAAGAAATATAACTGAAGGGTGAAAAAGAGTTCTTGGAGGGATTTTAAGCCAGAGCCACAAATCAACAGTTATTGCCAAATAACTTTCAGGCAACCCCTGCCCTGGGTGCACAGGACATTTATCATCTCCTTTGCTAAAAAAAGCCTGAGCATACAAAATGCCAACAGAAACCTAAACAAAGAATTGATGAAAAATTAGCATTAAGGGCAGTGGGTTTAAGTTATGGAAATGCATATAATTTGTTTTGATTACGATAATCATAAAATGTAGGTTTTAGAGGCTACTCTTGCAAAAATAACAACAATGAATGAATGAAGAACCCAGCATAAGTGCCAAAGAAAGAAACAGTGATATTTAACAGAGGCAAATGCTTCAGGAGGAAAGAGCTCTGCTTGAGACAACTGAGAGATGTACTGGCTGCAGAATGTATATAGGTAAACAAAGTCTTTCTGCCTAACTTTTCATCTATATCAGTCTATGAAAATCCGTCAATACAACTGCATTTTAAACACATCACAAAGACAGATGCAGGTTTCATTTCATGGAGGGCAGCATTCCCTCTGACACCAAAATGGCCCCCATGCTGCTAGAAATGTTTTCCTTGCTCCTTCGTGCTGTGGACGTAAAAATTAGTATTCAGTTCAGTGTTGACTTAAGTGTGGAGCACTCCCTTTTGGAGAGGGAGAGTTACAGCAAAATGGATGTAAGAATGTGTTTGACTCCATGGTGCTGGAGTACACTCATTGTACGTGAGGTCCAAGTGAAATATTGGTTCAAATCAGATTGAAAATAGGCATGGACATGTGTTAAAACACTTAATTGAATGTGCAATTATACATAGCATTTGGAGGAAATTCAGCAAACTTCCAAAAGCAACACTACTGTTTTCCTTTAAAAATCCCCCACAAACTCATAATTCAAATAAATTGCAAAAATGGCCAGGAGAAGTTAATAAAAAAATCTCCTCTTGATGTCCTCTTCAAGCAATTTCCATATTATAAAATTTTTCTGTGAAAATGGTTAAAATTGCTACAAAAGTATCCTATTGTCTCAAAAAACTCAATCTTCTGAATAACTATACATAAATACACACCTCCACACCCCCCCTTACAGGCACTCTGTGCACATGGTATATATAAAATAGTATACTAGTGTATACTATTATAATAATATACTAGTGTACATTTTAGATATACTGTATTATTCATATATACATACATAAGAAAATCTGATTTCTCCAGTTGAACATGTTAACAATTTACCAGATCTATGAAAGGAAAGGAAGTATAATTTAAGTACGATGCTTTTTATAGTAGCAATTAATGGAAGAGAGAGAATATAAAATTATGTCCCGTGAGTTCCAGTAATGTGTAGCATACAGTAATAAATGAGAATTAAAGACATGTCAAAATAACTTCTACTATTTAGCAACAAATGACATCCCTATGAAGTTGTATTTATCTATGGGCTTTATCTTTAATAATAAGCTCCAATTCATTTTTCTCTAATCAAGGACTATATTTTGTCTCTATTTTTTACAACATTAGACATAGATTTCATTTATTTGTAGGAAAAAATGTAACTAAAGCATATAACAACTACAACTTCTATAATTTTTAGGCAATGCAGCAGTTAGTATTGTATGCAGCTGCTATTAATGTTTATTAAAGACAGCATCTACAGCATGATGTACCCATTGCCAAAGTGCATAGATGTTTCTGTGAATAGATGAGTGTGAGCATAACGCCTACAAAATCTGTTGGCAGATTACAATAAAATCCTCCAAAGCTAAAAACCCTTGTTCACCTGTTTTCTTCACCTTTAGATATCTGTGCTTCTGTGCTTTATTAAGTAGTAGAACTGGAACATGCCTTTCTTTTTTTTTTTGGTCTGTCTTAGTTTACTTCTTTTGGCTGCTCCTTTTTTCAAAAATTTGTATTGTGCAGATGCATGAAGGAGATTTTCCTTAGCTGGGCAAGCGAACAAATGCATTTCAGGTAGTTGGTTTCTGTTAATAAAAGACAGCAGCTTCTGCCTGAATGTGTTAGAGATATCAAAGGCTTCAAATAATTTTTATACAGTCCTCTCTTTGGTTTGTAAGCAGTCATTTAACATCAAACTTTTAGATTCCAAGTGCAGTGGTTTGTACCCACTACTCAAGCACTGTGTGGTTGATGCACCTGAAGGATGAGGGACCTGGACAAGCTTGAGAAGCGTGTCCATGAGAATCTCATGTGGTTTAACAGGACGAAGTGTAAGGGGCTTCAACCTCCAGTATCAATCCATGCTGGGGGATGAACAGATCAAGAACAGCCCTGCTGAGAGGGACTGGGGTGTGCTGGTGGATGAGAGGCTGGACATGACCCGGCAATGTGCGTTCACAGCCCAGAAATTCAACAGTATCCTGGGCTGCATCAAACAAAGTGTGGACAGCAGGGTAAGGGAGGGGATTCTGCCCCTCTGCTCTGCTCTGGTAAGTCCCCACCTGGAGCACTGCACCCAGCTCTGAGGTCCAAGCCACAGGAAGGACATGGACCTCTTGGAGTGAGTCCAGAGTAGGCCACAAAGGTGATTAGAGCACCTCTCCTATGAGGAAAGTCTGAGACAATTGGGGTTGTTCAGCCTGAAAAGAGAAGGGAAGGCAAGGCAAGGCTTTGGGGTGACCTAATTCTAGCCTTGCAGTACCTGAAGGAAGCCAACAAGAAAGATGGAGAAGAAATCTTTACAAGGGGCCATGGCCTCGAAGTGAAGGAGAGTAGGTTTAGATTAGATATTAGGAAGAAATTTTTTACTATGAGGTTGGTAAGTCTCTGACATATGTTGCCCAGAGAAGTTGTG
>WEIV01027809.1:262695-274354 GCA_013390005.1 Calyptomena viridis | reverse complement strand
ACCTGCTGCCGGTTGCTGTTCCAAAGGGTGTGTCTTTATTCCTGGGCTGAGTCCCTCTAAGACTGACAGGGCAGGCAGCTTCTTGGATCAGCATCTGCCTTTCCTTTCTTTTTTTCTTCTTTTTTTTTCCCAGCCTGACGCAATATTCAAGTCTTTTAGAATTTGCAAGTTGGTTACTCAAATCATTTTTCATATATGTAACATTAGAATGTGTGTGAGTTCTCTGAGGGACAACTTGAAAATATTGTTAGTTTACTCTGATAATAGAGATCTAGGCTAAGAATAGAAGTCACATGTCAATACAATGGTGATGTGTAAGACACTTGTTATCTGTAGAGTTTCACTGAAGAGTTCCATACTTTTTGGCAAGATGAGACTCAGTCTGTTTCTGTTCTCTAGAAGTTTCAAGTTGCTTTCAGACTTTTCATTCTGTTCCCCATGCTATAAAAGGAGAAGTGCAATTGAGGTTCCATTTGAATTAGAAACTTCTTGTACTGTAGCTAGTGTATATTTTGTATGAATGTGCAAGTCTGTATATGTGAAATACAATATTGTATAACATCATCTGGATATTCCAACAATATGAAGCAGAACAAATGCTATAATGGAAATGCTGCCAATCCTAATCTGGCTGGTTTTACCCATGAAAGGACATAACCATGAATGCAGGATTGCATTCATAAGAAACATAAACAAGAAGTGGAGTAATTTCTCTCTGTATGGTTAGAAAACTTTTAGTCTGTATAAAACAATGCAAACAAACAGCATAGAAGAAGCCAGTCTTCTTCTCTGGAAGCAGCATAGGACTCCGCAGACCTGGGTATAGAGATATTGATTCTTCTGTAATGCCTGGCCACCTGATTTCATGTAATTGAGAGTCTGCTTTTTCTGCTTATGTTTTTGAAAGAATGGCTAACTGCTGGGAACACATAAGGTGGGGAATGAAGAAAATGCATGGTATGGGATTGAAACAGGCATCTAGTCACAAGATTAAGTTCTTTGTGTGAATCTTCAGATAGACAAGAGGAATTGTTAGGTGGGGTGCTAAATATACAGTGCTCTGCAATGCCACCCTTTTCACTGTTAGCCAAACTTGACCCTTTTGTTCTCACCCCATTTCTTCTGAGTTGTATTCAACATGCTATAAGGTACAACTACTTTCAAAATTGCTTTTTCTCCGTGAAATAAAGATTCTGCTTTGTTGACCTAAGTGAGCCATAATAAAGACATGAAACATAAAACATCTTTCTTTGAGCTATCTCGATAAAAACGTGCATGTTTGAAGCACATCTCTGTGGGATGTGAATAATGACATGGTACTGCAACCTCAAAGACAGACTTTAAAGAGACATATTGATAACCTTATTTCTTATACTGCTAGGAACCACCATTGTGTGAAAAGGAGAAAGACAGACTTCCTATGCTTCCTGCAGAAAGCACTGTCAAGACCAGTGGATCAGTGGGTGATCTCTCCAGTGATGCAGATGATTCTCTCGTTGAGCAGTCTGTTTCTCAGCAAAGCTTTCGGAGACGAGCAAACACACTAAGTCATTTGCCAACAGAAAGCCAGGAATCTCTGGGACCTGTTGAAACATCGCCATCTGTTCCTCAGAGGAAACTTATGAGGTATCACTCAGTGAGCACTGAGACTCCTCACAAACGAAAGTAAGACTTACTAAAAGCAGGCTATGATTTCATTTGTTGAGGGCATATTTGGGGATGATATTTACATACCAGGTATATCCTCTTAACGGATAAGAAATGTGTCACAGTGGTGTGTCACTCCTTGGAGGTTTGTAGGTATTCTGTTTAAAGAGACTCTTAGCTCTGTGTGCTCCACAAGGGAGAGAAGACATGAGATGCGTAGTTCCAAAGTATATGTCACAAAACTACTTGTAAGCACAACATAGGATTGCTCCTAAGCAGTTCAGTTATATTTGTGCAAGTATTAATTTGGGGGGTTTTGATCTGTGAGCACTATAAATAAATGCTACTTCTTGTTGTCTATTTAGAGAGAAAAAATGCAGTAGCCTTTGCGATCCTGAAAACCTCACTAGCTGGTGAATTCATATGTGACTTTGAAATAGGAGACAAAACTAAAATAAATTGCCTAATTTTTGGTAGAAGTGGGGCTTCTGTCTAGCTTTTCAATGGGCATATCTAGATTTTACTCACACAACCAAGCTACTGCTTGCCTTAATGCTAATATTCTTCAAGCTATCCTCCTTCAATGGATGCCTCTGCATCTTTAGTCCACCCTTAGGTTTATGTTAGTTTTCTCCCATCCTTCTATCTGGCCCTTTCCAATTGTTATGGAAACATTTCTGTCTGTAGGCTCCTGTCTTACTGTCCAAACTGCTCATTTACACAAGGTAGTAGGAAATCTGTTTGTGTTCTCATTTTTCCCTGCAGGAGGCAGGGCAGTAAACAAACGTGCCTGAAATGGGTGATGACAGTGGAAAAAAAAAGAGAATTATAGTATTTGAAAGAAAACATAACCTGAGTTGCCTCTTTGTCCCTTTTTTGGATCTTTTTAATCCTAAAGTACTGGAATGTTTTTGTAGTGCAGTTTAGGACTTGTTTTGGTCTGATATCTTCACAAAAGCTGCCCTCATGCTTGTAGCTGCTTGTTCAATCAGTTATTGTAGCAATGCAGCTAGAAATGAAGTATATTTTTCATTTCCCTTGGTTATTTCTTTTTGGGTTTGGTCATGTGATTTGTTAGTAAGACCTGACTGTTCTTGCTCTCTCACATAACTCAAACTCAGAATAAATCCCTGCTTCCATTTCATAGCAAATGTACAGAAACAGACAAAATGGAAAACTTATGAGACACATATACTTAAAGTTCTCAAAAATCACTGGAATTATAGACTTTTAAGAAGTCTTGACTGGTTTACGAGTGTTTTGAACAGTTTACCTCAGTTAATAAACTGTTTTCAAAGTACAAATAAATTCAGTTCTTCCTGTAGTATTTCACCTCTGATCCATTGGAACTCTTAATCATATGCCTGACTTTATCATAGAAACCAAGGGGAAGCCCATAGAAGGAAAAAGAAATGGGGATGTTAGTTTCGTGAGTTTTAGTTTAGTCATATGCTGAAATGTCTTGCTGAAGCTTATAATGTGTATTTGAGACTTTGCTTATTGGATTAAAATGTTTGTATTCTTAGAGTTACTGCATTAACTGTGAAAAACAGGAAATGTCTGATTTATCTATGCCAGATCTTTTTCAAAAATTAGAGAAGGTATTTCACTTTTTTTTTTCCCTTCTTTCCTTTCTTACTCTTGTTCTTTGTGCTACCTCAACTCCATCGCTCTGGTTGGAATCCCACTATACGGTTTGAATGAACCTATCGGCGAATCTAAAAGTTCTCCTGGTCAACTTGCACGTTCTCCTACTCTAGCTCGTCTTAATCCCTCAGCCTCTTCACCTAACTTTTTTAAATATCTAAGGAATAATTCAAGTGGAGAACAAAGTGGGCATTTTGCGCAAAAAAGGTGAGCTAGCACCTGCAAATAGTTTGGAGTAGGGTTTCTTTTACCATATCATAAATATGAAACTCTATTATAGTGTAAATGATTTAAACAGACCAAAAGGAGAGACAACTCTTTAACTGTTCCACTACTGAATGTAGTAATTAATTACATAATTTGTTGTTTTAATCAATAAAATTCTTTCAGACACTCACTCTTTCTCTAGAGTCAGTTGCTCCAAAGCCATTTATTGTTATGCAGCAGACAGCAGCACTCCTAAAAAAAAAACAAAACCAAAACTAGGGATAAGTTGCCAAGAACCTGAGCTCATTTTGTCCTTCCTGAATCTTACAGTTCTGGTCTGCTTTGTTCACGGTAACACAGAAACATATTAATATTCTTTTGTGCTTGGCATTAAAGGCAAGTTGACCAAGTTAACTAAATGGGGTAAAAAGTAGCAGGACTCTGGAGAGCCAATCCAAAAAAAAAGCTCACAAACAACCCTACTCCCACCCCACTCCTCACAAAACAAAACCCAAAACTAAACAATTATCCTTTCCCATGCATCCTTTCTTAGTATTAAAATACGCATAGAGAACATTGAGAAAAAGACATTAACTCTTCATTTCCTTGAGAATCTGAAACCAAGTAGCTCACTAAAAATCTTGAACCGTGAAGCCCTTTCTTAATGCCTTGAGCTAAAACTGCTTATTTTAGCTCAAAAGGCTAATGAAACTAAATGTTCCTGGAAGCACTGTCAACAGTCACTGGCCATTGGCAAGCAAATTTTATTGCTGTTGCTGTTTATTCTTAGTTTTTGTCCTCTTGGGTGAAAATTTCCTGTTTCTCCAAGGTGCTGATTTTTCTGAACCTGAGAAAATACTCAACCAAGAACCTTGTTCCACCAGTTTCTTCAGTTGTATTTTCTGAGTACTAAGTAGCATCTCTTAATTTAACTTCACATCAGAAGTGACATGGCTAAGGGCAGGACATATGAGTCTACTGTATCTTCTTCACTCTTCAGTTTAATAAGACCTACTTGAATCCTGAAGGTTAGCTTCTCAAAAGTAAATTTTTCCAAGTAGATTTGGTAATGATTCTGTATATGCAGTTCCAACTTCTCTTTCCATTTCCCTTCATTTAAGGATATGCTTTGTTGAACATCTAAGCAACAAGACTGAAAATGGAAATTGATAGGGATATCAAATGGATTTATGAGTTTAAATCAATAAAGTCAAGCTTCCCAAGTTGATTGTATTCTGTAAGTGGAATTACTATGTAATTGTGATGGATTTACAATGCAATTGTAAGTGAGCCCTTTTTGCAAGGCACATCATGCTACAGCCGTATCTTTGTCTCAGTACCACCTACTAAACAAACTGCTTTGCTTCATACTAGTGGTTATCTCAGAGTATTCCCCCCCTGCCATTCACGTCTTCAGGAAACAGAGCTAAATGCCATCCATTGATATTGTTACAGTTTATCAGGAGCAATTCTTTCTTCAACATACTTTTTCAGAAGTAAATTCTCCTACTTGCATGGTTTTGTGTACTCTTCTGGGAAAGGTCTTCTAGTATCATCAGCCAAGTAGTTTTCTGTGTTTTCACTCCATGAAAAAACTTTTTATTATCTGAGTTGTTCTTATTTCCTTCTATTAACCTTCTGAGTATGTTTGGGACTTGTTATTTTAAAAGACCAGAAGACTGTTGGTGAAATTTGGTTAGTGCTCCTGTCTGTTGCATAAATAGTGCCACAATCCAGAATGGTTAGTCAGAAGGCTCAGCTTTTAACTTAAGAGTTGCAAGATTGTCTGAACAAAACCCTGTTAATGCTTTACAAAAGGTTTTTTTGCCAAAGTATTATTTTTCATTTGCCAGCACAATGATTACCAGTGTCAGCTTTTCCTAACCTTTTCCCTCAAACTTAGTCATGGAAACTGATACTTAAGTAAATGTGCAGTGATAAAGTTGGCATTAGTTCTTATTAGACTTACTTGAAACATGCACTAAAAATCTTGAGATATAGCAAAAAATAATAACTTTACTGGAAGTACATTTATATATATCGGAACATTGTAGTTTGCCCAAACAAATATGTATTTCAAAGTAGCACTTGTTAGCAGTTTCAGTTTTGACTTTGGTTGATATTCAGGCCTTCAGGATTTAGCTGCTTTTTGTTTGAAACTTAGAAATGTGTATTATTTTTATTCTGTGGATTTTACTTCTTTGTGCTAAAGTATACTTTTCCCAACTGCACTCTCAGCATCTCCTACCGTACTGCCTTAAGGAAAAAGCTTCATTCTTCCTCTTCTGTGCCAAATTTCTTAAAATTTCTGGCTCCTGTAGATGAAAATAACACCTCTGACTTTAGGAACACAACAAGGTAGGGTTCTTTCTTAAAGCCTGAAGGTAAAACTGTATTGTCAAGGTTTCTTTGTCTGAAATATTTCAAATGCTTCTTGCATTTGCAAAATGTGATTTGTGCAACAGTTCACTTGTGTGTATTCTGCATGTAATTGCTGTCAAAAGGATGAAGCTATCCCAGACTGCTCTTCCATTAAGATTGCAGAACTTAGCCATTTTTGATGTTGCAATGGTTGTGGGATTTCCATCTATGTAGTGATTATTCTGTGATTATTCCTGACAAAGGACAGTTTTCAGTTAAGAGAATATGCATGCTTCATCCTGAGTGATGTTAGTGTCCTCAAACTAGAAGGAGAGGATGACCTATAAAATGTGCCTCCCTGTTGCTGCTGGAGCTGCTTGAATTTCATTTATCCCTTTCAATTTTGACAAAGACAACAGTTCGACAAATGTAACCATTAAGCCAATGGCTGGAGTAAAGCAATGAATAGTTTAGAATAGTAATGGGTTAAAGTTATTAATAGGATTTTTAATAAGAAAACAGCATTGCTCTTCACTATGTCATTTAATATTCTGAATACAAGCTGCTGTATGGAGTGTGTGGATTACATCAGAGGAGTAATATCCAAGGTTCCTGGACACTGTTACCAAGTTTGTTGCTTATTTCAGAGGTAGTCTTGTGAACATAAAGGTTAAAAGTTTTTCTCCAGATCTGTGTTGGGAAGGAATATATTGCATACCCAGTTCACAGAAGGTTGGAAGTTTAGTTGGTGTCTATGAAGCTCCTTGGTGTGTGCTGATAAAAGGCATCAGCAAGTCTTTGTGTCTTCTATGAATACTTGCTAGATTTTGTGGATGGCATGTAAATAGCATAAAAGTAAAGCTACATTATTGTGTATGTTCTTTAATATGTTGTGCTTATTACACTGCTGCAAAGAAAACAGAAAATTAATTAAAACTGGAGAAAGCAGATTGCACAGAGCTGCCAGCCCCTGTTTGTGAACCTCAGTGATGTTTGCAGCCTTGTATAAGCCTGCTGCCACAAAGCAAGCTTCACCTACCTAACACTAAGAGCTTGCCCCAGCTTGTGCACAGCACTCTGCACTCCTTAGATGGTGATTCGTGGTGGTTCGTGTTACTGTATTCACTGAAGTTTGTGTCACTGTTATAGCAGATTCAGGTAACCTGCTCACAGGCTGTCCTGTGTTCCCCAATTGTAGCGACTACGAATCCAAACACAGCCAGCAGGCCATTGATGCAGACAGCCCTGTAAGGACTCGAAGGCATTCATGGAGGCAGCAGATATTCCTGCGAGTGGCAACCCCTCAGAAAGCGTGTGATTCTCCCGGCCGATATGATGGTAAAGTGTGGATTTATTTGCTTCCATGAACTTATAAGTGTATGTATTCTGTGAACCATGAATAACTTTGTCTACTGAGTGTATCTATTTGCCTTGTGTTCTGTTTGAACTGTCATTGCAGTTTCTCCCCTGCTTTTTGGTCATGCCAAGCTGTTGAGTTTTCTTTTCAGCTTCGTATGTGACATTGTTCCTATTGTGCATTAACTAGCCAAAGAAGAAATTGGGTTTATGTGTACTATCTTTAATGGGTTCTGGGGAAAAAAGTGTATCACCATGTATTGCTCTGAAGAAAAGATTATGCTTTTGTTTCATCTTTCTGTGCCAAAGTATAGAGTGACATACCAGACAAATCCAGGCCTAGCAGAAGAAATTAGATTTCTGTTATGACCTCAGTTGAGTTCTGTATACCAGACTGAATTTGTCCTCACGTATGCTGCTCCAGTCCGTGACATTTGCCAATTGAATCATAGTTATCCACTGTTCTCGTATTTATTTCCTCAAATTCTATAGAGATATGAAGAACCATAGACTAGAGGAAAATGACTGCACACGATCATGCAGGCGCATCGTTTTATGCATCTCACTTTATTTAAGACAGCTAGTACAGCACATGCTGAGGCCAAGGCAGCCTGAGAAAAGCTTGTAGGTCGTGGTCTCTGGCTCACTAAAGTTTGAATTTCATATAACGAGCTCTGCAAGCTGTAACTTCTGACTGATCTCTACGGCCATTCTATAAGAAATAAGCAAAAGTGTAAGTGAACAGGAAGGAACAATACATTATAGTAAATGCAGTAAAAAGTAACCCTTTTAATGTCACTAAGATGTTTTTCTTGCATCTTCAAGTAAGGCTGTGATTACCTGGACAGAGCATTTCACAGAATTATTTCTGTCATTAATGCACTGCTTGCAACATAATTTGACTGACAGTGAGGTAAGCTGTATATGGACACAGGTGCCTCAAATTTAATGTACTTCAAAGAGAAGTGATCTCAAGAGCATGGTGTGTAAACATACCTGTGAAATGCTCTCATGTACTTAAAGGCATGTGAAGGGCCTGTTCAACCTCAGGTTGTTGCATCTCTTTGTGACTGGAAATAGTCTTACTTGATTTTGAAAGCCACAAATCCTTTCCATATTAAACAGGGGAAAAAAAAAAGTCCACCTAAATTGCCTCTCTGAGCATTTCCTCCGAGGTATAATAGCTGCAAGATACAAACTTAACAATCTACAGCTAAGTAAGCAGAATAGTTGGAGAAACAAGTGTGGCCAAAAGGGGAAACAGGATGTGCTATTAATAGGAGGAGCAATTTAAAATATTTTGTCTTTTTCTTCACTCGTTTTTTTTCTCTGTTTGTTTCAGTGCACATATTCAATTTATGAAAAGAAAGGGAAAACTCAGGGTTTGGAGCTTTTTAAAATTATTTATAACAAATATTTGGGGTTTCCATTTGGAGTTTTTGCATTTCCTGGAACACTTCTGGCAGCAATGGATACTCACTCATTATCCAATCTCTGTAGCCTTTAAGAGACCTGGTCTTGCATTGGACACACCACCACAGCTACTTAAGTAACATCTCTAGTTCCAAAGTAAATGGAACTACCTATTATTCAGCATCTTGTTTTTCTTTCATATTTTTTATTTTTTTAAATATTTTATATTCTTTTTAGACTGATTTCCTTTAATTTGTACAAACAGCTGATGTATCACCAAAAGATCAATTTCAGCCAAATTGGACAGAGGGCAAAGAGGGTTTTAAAGATGACATGGTTTGTCATGTTCTGCAGAAGTAAGCATGAAGAGAGGGAAATAAGAACATTTGTGGTCATCATCCCTTTGTAGACTCTGACTCCACTGACCAATTTCTCCAAATGCAGTAGCTGACACCCCACTCTGGGGTACTCTGCAGGAGAGCAGTAAGGGAAAAAGCTAAAGAGGGCATTAAAAGCTAGTAAATCAGTCAGCCAAGAGACCCAGATCTCTGTGAGTCAGAGATGATAAAGCTTTTCAAGTTTAGGCTAGGCTGCTTTACTAAACTTTGTATTAAATATAAAATCCACCAGTATGCCTGAATTATGCATTGCTTTGGCCACTTGTGGGCAGGCACCATCAACAAAACAAAACTGCTCTGTGGATGTAACTTCTTTGGGTTGTAATGAGTAAATATCCATGTGTAAACTGTCACAAGACATAGAGACAACTTTAAGCTTTATACTCACAGGAAAACGTAGGCTCTGACAGATAGGCACTAGGTGAACTGAATCTCAAGATGCATCATGTTCATTGCTGCTCTCTGTGTAGTTAACACAGCAGCATATGAAGGTGTGTTTACTAAAAGTTAAAAAAAAACAAGAAAAGAAAACCTACCTCTGGTTCATAACTTTTGCAGAAATTTTTAGCTTACTCTTTTGAGGTTCTGAACTTGAGACATATCTAATGTCCTGAATTTCCACATGAAGCTTGAACAGCCTAAACAGCACTTTGAGTCCCACTGTCTTCCACTTCTGGATCCTTTACTTCTTTAGGAAGTGCTCATAAATAGTTCAAGCTAAAACTTCATTTCCAGTAGCTCAGCTGGAGAAAAATGTTTGCTGGCTGTGCTTTGTGAGTTGCATCATATGTTATCACACAGAGAGCACACTGTTTGTTTTGCAGACACCATTATTTAAAAGGGAGGGTGTAGTATACGTGAAGGTTCATTTTTTAGTAATTCAGAAGTAAAATAAAAAGCAGTTCTAAATCAGTAGAACTAAAGAAAAATATTGCAAATAGATATACTAGAAAACAATTTTTTCTTGCCATTTGAGATTCTTGCCTTGCCTGATGATTGGATTAATGTAGCCTTACTCAGCAGGGTAAGCTGAGACAACAGAAAGCTTTGTAAAGAGAGTATTACTTTTGGTTGTATGGGATCAATGTCCCACATACAGGCCCTTCTCTAGCCACCTCCTGCTTATTGGTGCTGCCACTTTCCCCTTCCTTGCCTCTGTACATAACTTTACAGTGAAGCACATCAGAAAACAATTATGCAGTTTTCTGCCTGGCAGAACAGCCGTATGATCTCCAGTCTGAAGATCTAGAAAGGATTTTCTGCATAGGAGAAATGATCTGTATTGACTTCTAATGTTTTACAGCTGGAGGATGGAGTGTTGAATTATGCTAGTTCTGTTGTGGAAAGCTACAGTTCAAATTATCCAACCGCATGTGCTGTTAGCCACTTTCCGTGGAATGGCTGTGATGCTCCAAGTGGTATGGAGCACCAGAGGGCAGCGTTTCTCTCACTGCCACGTTGAGGCACACAGTGTCTCGGCCTGGGATATTTTTCTTTTTTATTTATTTGTGGGAGTGTAATGAGTGTTAAGTCCTGCAAAGCAGAAAGATGGAAAAAAGGAAGCAGAGGTCACTCACAAAATGGATCACACTTTGATCTGTTAAAATATTGTATTTCTTTTGAAATAAGGTTTTCATTATTCTCTTTTTCTGAAGCTCTGTTTCTCCTATTCACTGTCTCAAACATTCTAAGTAAAGAAAGTGTTTCTTCAATTATTTGACTTTTACCTTTATACCTCCCCACCCTACTTTCAGGCAGATATTCCTGCTTCTGTAGCATCACTCTAACAAGGGCCACATTCTTTGGCTGTGCGAATGGTCTAGGACTCTAATTCTCTGTTCAATGGTAAAAAGGTGAAGATAATAACTCAGTGATCATTTTAAACTAGCCGAAGTATGGACACACTCAAACCCCATGATTTTCAGTTGGATCAGTTTTCTAGTCCCACTCAGAGTATTACACGAGCACTAGAGCAGGAAGGGACAGGTGTCTGGAAGATAAGAGTGAGTGCTCTTACCCTGCTCAGGAACAGGACACTTAAATCAGTGTTGACAGAGTATGAAACTTCACCTTGCACTGCAGTGCAGCAAGATATTCACATACATTTTTTCAGCATCTACAAAGCTCTGTGCAGTGGACAATTTTCACTATAAATTTCACTGTTCAGAATTGGTCATAGGAGGAGAACTGTTTTGCAGGTTGTCAGAAACTCACAGCAGAGTCAAGTGCTAGATTTAAAGGGGCTGTAAATAGTTTTTGATCAAAATGGTGGGAAAGTGATGGTGTTTGTCAGAGCTTTCTTGATGAGGGAGGTGTGTTGGAAGTAGACAGCAAGATTTTTGCAACAGCTGTGTTAGCCTTAGGTTGGAGAATGGGTCATTTGTTTTGTGTGATGATGGAGTTACCTGTTGAACAGTGAAAGAAATTGCAATTCAGAGAAATGAGATGCTTGGTGTTACTTAAGAGTACACAGAAAACAGATTTTGTTATGGTTTGACTCCGGCTAAAATGCTGAGAGCCCACACATAGATCTAAAATTTCTCAGAGAAGGAAAAAAAAACCTTCGACTTTTGTGATAAGGATTACAAATGACTGTTTATTAACTATTTCACAAGCAAAACAGGCTCTAA
>WEIV01027809.1:217900-261628 GCA_013390005.1 Calyptomena viridis | reverse complement strand
CTGTCTCTTAAGCGGCCATGATGTTCTGCGCAGACTTTCTTTCTCTACTCCTTCTTAAATATGTTATCACAGAGGCGTTGTTGCCTGACCTTGGCTATCTTAGAGCAGAGAAAAACTCCAGCAGCTTCTTAAAGAAGCCTCTCTCCTAGCCCCCCCAGCTAATAAAAAACTCTGGCTACTTAAAACCACAACAGGTAAAAAAAAGGAACTTTAGCCAGAAGAATTACATAGCATTTTACAGCTTGACTTGCAGAAAAAAAATTCTTTTAGAAAGTACAAGTATGTCTGTACAGCGAAATTAACTTGATTCATTAATTAAAATTAATTTGGTTTCAGTTTCTGACAAATAGAGGTAGCAAACTGTTAAATCCTAAGTGCTGAAGAAAGGTTTGGATTTAAAGAACTGTTATTCTTGAAACCAGCTCTAGTTATCTACCTATCTGTTTATGTGCTTTGTGGTAAGGGTTATGTCTCTTGGTTATTTAAGCAAAATTTTTTTTACGTAATTTTGTAGTAGTACTGCAAGTACTATAAACCGTTGCTTTAGCATTCTGTGCTTAGAATGTTTACAGGGTGTAAATTATTTGTAATGTGTTTGCCAATACTGTTTTAATGGTGCTTTTTTAGCAACAAAAATTATTATTAATTAACTAATTACTAGTTTTTTTAATGCTGTAATAAGTCCAAACCAGTCTGTTAGAGGTCCACTTAATCGAGACCTTTCACTAACAGGTTCACTGAATTTAGACAGGAAGTTTTACAGGGACTTCACTGTTATACCAGCTGTTCAGTGTCCCACCCTCCAAAAGTTATGTCCAAAACAGTTTGCTAGGGGTCTCATTAATCAAGACCTTTCACTAACAGATTCACTAACAGAATTTGGACAGGAAGTTCTTCTGGGACTTCATTGTAGTAGTGAGAGAGAGCGAGACCCTACAAGGAGTCCCCGTGAGTTATTTCGCCATCGAGAACTATCAGCCCCGCAATATCGGGGACTGTCTCCGATCAGTTCACAGAATAACAAGTTTATTAATACCAAATTGTGACAATTTAAGAGGATTCGATAGGTCTTTGATAAAGTTTTAACTACAAAAAGTATACTGTGGCTATGTACAGGCAACCTACTAGCAAGTTACACAGACGGGCACTGAGCAACTTAGTAACAAAACTTTCTATATCGAAGCAGGGTAGCTAAAAGTATTTTACCAGCAGAAAATATCCACACTTGAGCAAAGTACCCAAAACCTTAGGACTTAACAGAACTGCACAACAAACCTGACAGTAAAACAAAACCAGCCAGTGAAACACACTTAAGAGTAAAACAAAACTTAACAGTGATACACCTACCTAGAGCAAAGTGTTAAGTATAAAAAAAGGAAAGACAGTAACACTAGTGATCACTCACCTTCAGATGTTCAAGCAGAGCGGAGGGAGAGAGGCATTTGTCAGTTATCTCCTCAAATATGGATTGAACTTCTCCCTGATTTTTCTCTAGGTTCAAATCCCTTATATCTTTCTGTTCTCTTAGACCAGGTGGAGTGACCGTCAGGCAAATAAACAAACCTTTTGGGGTGTGTTAGACTGTTGTTTTGGGACAGACAAAGGATGGAGACAGAGGCCCAAGGATTATGTCTGATTTCATGCTTCTAGGATGTATTGGAAAAGAAAGGCTGTGAGATTTCCATCTCTCCCCATTCTTCAGTCAATCCTGTTTTACACCAGGCTTATCAGTTTCTGGGAATGTCTCCCAGGTGCTGGGGTCTTCCAGGAAACCATCAAGAGTTTCTCTTTCCTTTTGTGACCTTATTTGTCACCTCACAGAAGGGTAGTCCAAGTATGAACCTCAAGTGGAAAATAACCTGTGTATTGATAAAATATATTAATAGTTATCAAATCAACTTGCTAAATCCTGAACCTTAAAGAACAGAAGTGCAGTGGGCTTTCAGGAGTACTATGTAAGATGGTAGAATTTTATGTGGAAGCCGCAGGAAAGGAAGCAATATATTTGAAAGGGGTACAGATAAAGCATGGAATAGGAGTCAACAAAAGCTGACTAGGTTGGCAGATAAACAGGGAAGCAGTTTTTCAGTGTGTGCTGAAGTGTTCATATCCTGTTTAAGTGCACTTACAGCTTTCAGAACTTTTATGAGATTAGTACATTGCTTGGATTTTAACACATGGCTGTTTGGTTCAGTGGAATGTGAGCTCCAAGTTACCATTCAGTTGAATTGCTCTACTATTTATCTTTGCTTTCTCTGCTATCCTCCAGATTGCTTGTGCATAACAATGCACTACTCAGTTTCTTGTTACAGTATTTCTACTCTTGTCTGTTCTGGATCTGGAAGCTGGCTGTATTCATGAACGTGGGCTAGTGTTGACTTACCAAAAGTCTGGGGTTTGACTTTGTTTTGAGGGATTTCCTTCACATTCCACCTTCCTCCCTCCTTTATTGGCCAAACAGCTGATGCAACTCTGCAGACTTCTGACAGGCCACCTGAGCAGTTAAACAGGTTTATTCTGCATTCTGTAAATTCTGCTTCATGCCAGCACACAGACGAGAGGGAAGGCAGGTTTTGAGTGTATTGCAGTTTATCAGAGTAGACTTTAGACTTTCTGTTAAGTGTCCACAAGTGATAAGAAGGAAAAGATAGAAAAGGAGCTGCCATTTGGAAGGCAAAATCAAGTATAGCACTCTTCTCAGAGGAATTAGAGGTGCCGTTAATAATTCCAATAGTTCAGCTTATAGAATTTTGAATTTTGTAACTTTTCTGAGTTTTTTATTCTTTTAGTGAATCCTGATCTTAGCAGGTTAGTCAGTAACAGACAAGAAATTTTCAGCCTAAACGGAAGGAGGACCATGGTCTTCAGTAATTAATGCTTTGCAGCAGTTCAGGTGTTGCAACAGGTTGATCACTGGAGGACTATAAGTGAGTAACATCTCTGATAAACTTGTTAATTTGGTACCTCAAAATTAATGCATAAAATTTGTACTGAGGAAGCGGGATGTGTTCACTAAAGTCAGGAAGATTCTTGGTGTGTTTAATCTATTACCTTGCATGTGTTTTGCCAGCCTGGTTTTCTGGGGTTTTTGCAAGTAGGTAGCCCTAAATTGTATCTATCTACATAGTCTATTATTTTCTAACATACACATGCATGTATACATACATAAAAACAGAATAAACATGTGAATCTAGAAGAGATCCATAAACCACTGAGATGATGTTTGTATGAGATTTGTTTCCCACAAGATGTACATGCATACTATATTGGATGCTATGAAAATGTAACATGGATGTAAGACATGAATAGACCACAGACAGTCCTATCTGGATCACTTTTACCTTTTGCATTGATGTTTGGTGACCATTTTTGTTGATTCCTCTTTCTTATGGCATCATTATTTGTGCAGCCTTAGAGGAAACCAAAACTTCCCTGGAAGTTTGTCTTTTTATTTCTTTATTATTTTATTCAAGCAAATTTAAGGGACTTCTACCAGCATTATCCTTAAGAGCATTTCCGTTAAAATGTTATTTAATATGCGCTAAGGAAAATTGAGATCAAAGCTACTACATGTGGAAATTCTACATAAAAATGTACAGAACATTGCTGACAGTATAACATGTGCATCAAAAACAACAATTGCATCAAAACCAGCAATCAAACCAAAATAATTTTCCTTTCATTGTCAACACAAGTTGAGAATTATTAAGTGTGTGTACCTTCTCTACTTGCTGACATTTGCATAAATCTCTTTTATAATTGCAGATCTTACCCCAGAGAAGTCTGTCCGTTTACCTGTAAAGAAAAAATTGTAATGTTTCCCAGTTTCTCTTAAGGGATATAATACAGTTTCCTCATGGTATTGATATTTTTCATAATCAGCTGTATTTCTGAGTGCACCTGTCTGTTTTTCCTACTTTCTTTACAACAAACGATGATTGGCATTGAAGTGTCAATATATTTTACTTTTGCCTAATTCTCATTCCCATGATGTTCATTGTTCTTTGAAATGCTATAGATAAAAGAAGTATGAGTATCCACACATATCCAGGGTGCAAGTTTGTAAAAGTTTGAATTGTTTTCCTAGCTGAAAATGTTGCATTTGTTTTTATGTGTATATTTTAGTCCTTGACTTTAACTGTAGTGACAAGCAAATAAACTTTGTATAAGGAAGCAGGTGGTATTTGGACCCGCCCTACTTCTCTCTGACTCTTTGAGAGGAAAAGATTGACAGTGACAAAACTTAGCAATGCAGAAGCCAACAGTTGTCAACATTTCCATTCTTATTCATCTGAGGTCAGTCGTGTGAGTGCCTTCAAACAAACAAGAAAAGAATAGCTACATATGAACCATGTGATTCAATATATAGTGGCATTCTGAACAGAACTGGAAGAGGTAAAAACCATCCTATTTTGTTAGTTTTGAAGAGATGAGATGATGTGTGTGTGTTTAATTCAAAATCTTTATTGCTATGCTAGGCAATGATAAAGAACTGACCACTGAGCTATCATCAGAATAATTGCTTCAGGAATTCCCCTTCTCCGGGAGGTGTTTGAAATAGCACACACAGATGTACTTGTCTGGAGCTGGAGAGTCCGGGAAATGTTTTTGTTGCACTGACTTTAGAGCATTTTCTTGCATGTATAGCTTGGGAAGACATTTCACAGCCATTCTGTCTGGGTGAAGAAGTGCTGATGAAATGGCCTTGCATTTGGGACTAGGTAGGAAGAGATTGGTTGTTTTGACCACTCATTTTGAAGTTGGCAGATTGAGTAATTTTTTTTCTAGGTGCAGGTTATATCAAAGACTAGTGAGCTTTTGAAGAAGCTGTATAGATCAATAAAATTAAGTGATTCTACAGCAGGTATTAAAAAACCAAAATATAACATCTTATGCTTCTTACATGGATTACTTGATTTAAAAATGTTGTGTACTCTTTCCCTAAAAAGAAATTATTTTTCAGTTTGCCTGAGATTTATTCAATGTTCACTTTCTTTTGTAGTGTTTTCAGTCTTCTTAGAATTACCTTGCATGCTTGACAAAAAGATACATTTTGTGGTAGACCAGCTGAAGCCAAAAGAAAAAGTGCAGAAGGTTATGACATTATTCAAAATGAGAAGTGAAAACAAACATGTTTTAAGTGCCTGTCTCTCTTCCTGCCTATTTACTTTAAGAACTGGTAAACATGTATGGCCTTAGGTGGTGGTGTGTTTGTGCGGCTAAGGGTATGTGTTTTCTTTCTTAAATACACTTAAGATATTATTCTTCAAATTATGTAGGTGCTACATTTGATTTTATTTACTATTTGAGTCATACTAGGTTTTAGCTGTAGGTTATGTTTTTGTAATTTCTCAAACTTGCCTTTTCCTTTTAGTTCTCTCCATGTAAAGCTGTAATGAGCAAGCTATGGGCTTGGTGTGTGGTACAATGTTTTTTATCAGGTTATAGAAAAAATTATTCTAGGCTTTGCCCATATGATTCTTATTCCGAAGCAGCTTGTAAATCTGCTTGAAACTGTCATTTGGGAAACCTTGCTTGGTATTGCTACCTCTTATACGTGTGTATATGTGTATATGAGTTTGAGTTTGCATATATACATAGATGTGTATATATATATATATATGTGCAGTCTTTCAAATTGTGTCCCTTCATTCACCTGTTCATGATACCTAAGTAGTTCACAGCAGCTTCTTTTTTTTAAAGATTACTGTGAATTGGGAGAACTTCCACCCAGATCCCCTTTGGAACCAGTGTGTGAAGATGGCCCCTTTGGGCCAGTGAAAGAAGAAAAGAAACGGGCACCTCATGAGCTTCGTGAGCTGTGGAAGAAAGCAATTATTCAGCAGATACTGCTCCTCAGAATGGAGAAAGAAAACCAGAAGTTACAAGGTTGGTGAAGTTCTTGATTATACCCTACTGCAATACAAGTTCATCTTTTGGTTTGCTCTGTGGCCTTGGCAGTGGACTGCACCAAGCCTTAATGAAACATTTTAGGAACATACAGGTAAATCAGATCAGCAACATCTCACTCAGCACTCATTAATGTAAGTGAAAATTGATCATTTATTTTTTTTATCACTTTACCATATTATTTGTTTACTTCATCTTAAGTGATACTCTTATTTTTACCATGGCTGAGGTTTATTAGGCTGGCATGTAGAAGGTGTCACAAGGAGTTCAGTGTGTTCACTACCATGAACTGAATTATTTTCTACATTCATGTCCATAAGTCCTTGTCTAAGTATTGGTCATTGCAGCATTGTGCTTAGCCAGTCTTGAGGCTGAATGCAATTTCTTAAGGAGCTGGTTGTAGACTTGAAACTATGGGTGCCTGCAGTAGTACCCACACTGTGCAGGCAAGGTTTGTATAGAGTAGTAATGATTTACATCAGTCTGAAGGGTGATGAGAAGGAACTTGAGAAACTATAATTTGCAGTTGTTCTTAATCACAATTTTTCTGTGGATGAATTAGCTGCAATGAATCTGTTTTGGTGGCAGTTTTCACATATAAAGAGCTGCTGCATGCAGAATCACAAGTGATTCCCCTTGAGAGCTGCTCCTTTGAGGATATAAACGATGAGGACAGAAATGTTTATCTGGCTGATTTTAGGTGTTCAAGAAGGGAGTAGGCATCTGGACCCTCAAAAGGGGAGGTACCTGGCATAAAAATGACAATTCTTCTTTGCCTTTGTGTAAACTTGAGAAAGGATTGACTTCCAAGAAGAACTGTGTAGAGAGAGGGCCCAGCTGTGTGAAAAGGTCAGTACAACAAACATGAAATCCTTCTTTAAACTTGGGCTAAGACTCCTGGCTGGAAAGAGAAAACACCTCTCAGACACTGGATATAGCCTGCCAAAACACTTAGCCCACCTGCAGGCTCTTTTCTCACAGCACTATAGCTCTCCTATTTCAACCCTGCTGTCCGAGGAACACCTGACACATGAGTTTCTTAAGAACCCCACAGGTGTTCTCAGCAAATGTGCTAGCTAATCCAATAAAATAAAATATGGCAATGGATACCAAATATACAGTGTCCTTGGGTCAGAGGCCAAGACCATCTGGAGAAGAGGTGCTGAGAACAATGATACAATCCCTTCAGCATAGAACAGTGCTGTTGGAAATGAGCTTCTGTAACTTTTTAATGGCATTTAGAAATAAATTTTCTTTGTTTTGTGTATTTATACTCCTGATTTTTTTTTTAATTTCTCTTGTATTCAGATTATCTGAATCTACAGCCCACAGCCAAGGTTTTGGCAACTGCAAGCCATTAATATCTGTACACATTTCAACAAGTTTAACTAGGTGCTCCAATTTTGTCTGCCCAAAAGAAAAAATTGCAAAACCATCACAGATGCATAAAGATGAGCATGTCTGAAAAGCTAGTTAGTGAATGAAACCCAGGCTGTGCTTTATGCACTGTGGAGTGAGGAAGTTGTCCTAGGTAGCTGCTACATGAAGAGCTCAGATGGGGTGAGACTGCTTGAAAACAACAGATGACTGTGCTGCAGCGAGCACGGCATCTTTACTGTTAGGGCTTGTGTGTGATTTTGAGAATTGGGTAGTGTCATAATCTAAATAAGCTTGTTAACAAAGGCATATTCTTACCCCAGTCCTCACGTCACTACCGTTGTCACATTTTTGCACACAGCATAAGAAGATTGAATAAAACTGAAAAGACTGAAAAGTTGCCACGCGCCAGTTTGCAGAAGATGAAACATTGAAAGATTTCTCTGAGTTTTTCATATAAGCTGAAATTTAAATACTATTTTTTTAATTATCTTCATACAGTACCACCTGTGGTTTAAATTTTTTTAATATTCTGATTTATAAATATGTTGTATTTGACCTGACAAAAATGTGAAGAAGTTGACAAATAGTTTAGATTGGCAGAATCACTTTCACTGTAGACACACAGCTAGAATAAAATCTTGAGTGCTTGTATTTACATGGATCTCACTAAATTCAAAATTAAATACTATGAGGTTGATATCTTGCAAACACTTAGGTAACCTCATAACTCACATGAATAACCTCACTGAATGAAGTCACTCACATGTGAAAGCAACTACAGGATGAGGACATACACTTTCCAAATTTAACAGTTCTTTTCTTTTTCAGTTATTATAGTCTAGAAGCTTGTTTAGCCAGTGGGAGTACAGGACAAGATAACCCTTTGTGACTCTCAGAATTCAATAATCTAAAAAAAACTTAATTGCAGATTCAGATCTCAGAGCAATTTGAGTTTGGTGTGTTGACAGTGTCATTATGGGCAGTGTAAATTTTGGGTGATCTTTAACTATTTAGTAAAATTATATAAAGAAGTTGAATATGCAAAAAAATGGAGAGTTAAATTAACAAAGGTTATTATAATATTTTAACACAGATTGTCTCAAGACTGAGGTGCATAGGAATGAGATATTTTGAGTCCATACTACGAAATCATCAAAAGTAGCAGCACGCTTATGATGTATGTCAGAATATCCTCAAAATAAGAGTGTCTTGTCAGCATTACAGGAATGCATCATCACAACAAAGAAGTACTATGAATAAATCATGAAATTAATAAAAAAAACATGGTCACTTCATGATATGCTTATGATATGATATGCTTAAAAGCTCTACCATATGCATAAGAAGTTGTAAGTTGCAGTAATCCATTTTAAAAATTGTAAATTATATTGACTGCTACATTCATGGAATTACTTCCTAGCTTCAGAAAACAATTTGCAGAACAGACGTCTGAAACTTGACTATGAAGAAATCACACCATGCTTAAAAGATGTAACTTTGATTTGGGAAAAAATGTTGAGTACACCTGGAAGGTCAAAGATTAAATTTGATGTGGAAAAAATACACTCTGCTGTTGGGCAAGGTAAGCACAGTTTGTTGTTTTGAGTTGTTGAAATGCATGTAAATTGTATTAGAAAAGGAATAGGGTGACCACTTAACCACTCCTTATAACCAGGTCCTCCCTAGTGCTATTCCTCAGGCTGCTGACTAAAATAACAACATTCAGTACCGCCATGGTTGTGCAAATGCAAGTACCAGTCCCTTTCAGGGGTAGCTGCAGTTGTATTACTGGAACTTTAGTGTTCATTTTTGAATAACATTTGTCCTTACAGGAGAATTGTACAGTACCTCAATGTATTACAGTTGTTGCAATCTGATTTTATAAATAAGAAGTTATAACTAAAAACAAGGCAAAAAAAAGCCTGGCTAATGCCAAAGAAATGACTGTGTAAATAACTGAAGAAGTCCTCTGCACTATTATCTGGAAATTCTCTGTTCCAGCCTGGGTACCATGTCTGTATACAAACAGTATACATGGGTATCTCTGCAGAACTGCCTTTTCTTTGAATTTAACAACGCATTGTACCTGAAAACGCCATTTACAGTCTTCCTTACAACTGCAAGGCTGAGCAACCAGCTCCTCTCTCCACTGCATCAAAAGTAATACAACCTAAGGATGTTCTGTAAATCTTTGAAGAAATTAGGTTATTGTTCAGTGTTATTTGTGCCATGGTCAATCCCAAAGGCCTTTTACTGAGTGCTGTATGTAGCTGATGATGAAGATGGCTGCTCCAAGAAGCTTTATTGTTCTATACAAAGCTTTCCAACATGTAGAGGAAGTGTCAAGAATTAACCACTATCAGAAGTTTAATATTTTTATATATTGCACCTGTCTGTATGCAATTATACAAGCAAGTTAAACCAAATTGTCCATTTAAGATGACTAGGTAAGTCTAAATTCCTAACAATATCAAATCCTAATATATTTTGTTATCTTTCCATATAAGTAGTATGCTTGAGTGAGTTTTGATTTCTCCTATTGTTACTGTCCTCCATACATTCTATGTATACCAAAAGAAAAAAGCAGTCCAGAAAACTTCAAGCCATAAGTTACTTCGAAATGTTATATCTGGTTCCAGTACATCATGGATTAGACAGAATACTTTCCCAAAGAACAGTGTATTGATTTCTTGTGTAGATGATTTACTAGTGCCAATCTTATGTTGAAGTAATTATACTCTCAGAGCTTTACATATAGATAAAAATGAAGGCTACCATTACCTATGTGAAAGTTAAGTAGCATCATCGCTTTTTATAGATAAATAAATTCAAGCTTTAAAACATTTTTGTGTACCAGTCATTGAGCAAACTGGTAGCAAAACTAGAAATACAATACTTGCTATCTAATTACCTGCCTTGTGTTGTAGTCTCTAGATCACATCACATTTGTACCTGTTTACACATTGGTATGTGTGCACCCCACCTTCCCAAAACTTACTTCTAACAACAGTCAGTGCTATGTTAGTGAAAAGTGTTGAGCTAGTTCTATTGCAATGCTTTATTGTGTACTTTACATGGAAAAGTGGGAGATAAGCATATAACTTTCCAAAGACAGGTATTGGTACCTCTTCTAGTACTTCTCACACTTAGGCAGCTCACAGTGTTTCTGCCTTAAATCTCTCCTGTTAAGTTGCTGATGTCTTCTCTTGGTGGAAGTATAAGCTCTGTAGTTTGATCAGCTTCTGTGGTTCACTGTAGGTAGCAGATAGGGATCTACTTGCCTGTCTAACAGATAAGGATCTTCAGTTCCTCAATCCTGTTAGCTCAACTATAACTGAGCCCTCAGTAGGAGTACAAATTACTGGTTTAATTACTTTATTCCCTCAGGAGTACCACGTCACCACCGTGGGGAGATATGGAAGTTTCTGGCAGAGCAATACCATCTTAAACATCAGTTTCCGAGTAAACAACAACCAAAGGACACACCTTATAAGGAACTCCTGAAACAATTAACTTCCCAACAGCATGCAATACTTATTGACCTAGGTAAGTACAGTAATAGTCTGAAATTAAAACAAGGGGTTTATGATCTCTAGAAGATAAAGAAATTAAATAAGGTAACACACAAAAAGCCTTTCACCATTTAGTAATAAGTTGTTGCTAAGAACTGTTTTCAGTCTGGTGTCAGCGAGAAACCAGGAGCTGATGTTTTTCTAAGAGGATCCCAGCTCTTCTGTGTGAGATAATCCCACACTGAACTCAGTGTTCATTATGCTCTTCCCTAATAAAGGCAAAAAATAAATAGCATCTTCTAGAGCATGTTAGAACTGTTTGTGGTTTGGGTCTGAGGAGCTGAGTGGCTATTTAGGAAGCCCATAATCACCGAATTTGATTAATTGAATTTGCCATGAAAAACTCCATGAAGGGAAGTTATGCACTGCAAGTAGCCGAATCTCATGTGACAGAATGATAAAAATTTATGCGAAAAGCTGTACTTGGCCTGATGTGAATGATTAATACCTATTGCATTATTTTCTCTTATGTCTTTTCTGTAAAGCAGTACTACAGAGTTGTCCCATCATGGTTCTGCTCTTTATAACTGCTCAAATGGCATTTGAACTTTTTTCATTGCAAATGCCTCTACCCTCTTTCTTGCCTCTTGAGGGATCACCTATACCCAGAGCTGTCTGTCATTTATTAAAAACTCAATGTGCAGACTTTTTTCAGTGGGTACCAAACTGTGAGAAAATTTGTCAAGTTTAGGTGATGACCTAAGGTTTATATGGTAGAGACTATTTTCTCTTTTTTTGCAACACTTCGTAAAGTAAGTCAAAATATCAGGGCAGGAATCTGACAGAACAGGTGTGTTTCTGCAGAAACTGACATGAGCTGAGGTGGAAGGGTGGTGGTCAATGCTGCTTTTGCTTCCCTCTACTTGACAGGCCTGCCAGGTTTTGACTTGGCACTGGAAAAGTAACACTCCAAGGAGCTTTAATGCCAGCTGGGAACAGGCAGTTGCAATGTAGGTAAATTGTTCCCTTCAGACTTTTCATGCCAGTTCAAGGAATTCCCCTGGATCCAACAGTGCCAAATGCAATCTTTTGTTTTTGAAAGAGACATTTACATGCAACCGGAGATCATTTGCTAAGCAAGTACCTATTGGTCAGCATATGGTGTTGATAGACCTGCTAGTGGAGATTGGGATTCTGTCACACTGGTGGTTCAGTAAAAAGTGAACAGTTCTGTGCTGGATTAGTGAACTGAATACCTTCAGCAAAGTGAAGGGTGGTGAGATAACTCCTGGACAGTAAGGAGCAAAGTCAGTCTGAGCTTGGTTGTCTCACATAGCAAACTGTGGCTTACTGGCTTGGCAAGGTATTCATATTTTCTGCTTGGTTCTGTACACAAATACTTTCTTACCCTAGCCATATGCTCTTCTTGTAGAAACAAATGACTGCATGTTTTGGCAAATTGGTAATTCCATGGTGGTTTTCACGCAAGGTGTTGTTTTTGCCAGCTGAGGGAGGATTTGGGCCCTGTCATTACATCAAGATGAAATTAGGAAGCTGAAGACTTCCTAGTAATTCACATTGAAATATAGCTGCACTTTGTGGTAACAGACAGCATAACTAAATAGGGAGCTAAAAGTAATTTGCACGTTCTGACTTGTGTTCCTTCAGGCTATCAGAAGCACTTGTAAGTCTTTAAGAATCCTTCTGAAAGCATGCACTTCTACCTTGAAAGAAAAACCTGTGTTCCTGCAACATATGGTTGTAATGTTTGAAAACCTTTCCCAAATTAGGCTAAAGAGGTCTTGCTAACACAGTATGAGCCAAAGCTGTAATAGTATTGCTCACACATAGTTGAATTGATGCAGCTTCATCTGTAAATTGTGCTTCCTGAGAATGAAGCCAGCACTGTGCATATGGATGCAGAGGTAAGGTACAGCAGCTGCTTTCCTGGCCCAGTTTACATGTCATGGTGGTATTTCATTACATGGGCTAGAAAAAAAGCCACAATTCCCTGAAGACTTTTATATGTATTTGTTTTGTGAGTCTACCTGCACAACCACTACAGTCACTGGGAATTTCAGGTCCTGAAGTCATGTTCAGTAAATGATTTCTGCTCTCAGTAAGGTAGAGTAAATTGACTTCCAGATGCTATCAGTGTAGGAAAACATCCATCACTGGATGTTTCCTGAACACAGTAGAAAATTGTTTTGCTTTATTGTATATTAAAAAATAAGAAGTAGGTACTTACTTTCTCATTCTGAGGCTCTAAAGGTATCACAGTTCACTTAGAGGCTCTATTCAGCAAGAGGGGAGGTCTTTGCTCCAAAATAAAAGCTAAAATTCTTAGTTAAGTCAACACCAGGGCATTCAGAAACAATTCAGTTCTGGTTCTCCTCCATTTGTTGGTTTTTAGAACTTTTTTGCATTTTTATTCTTGCTCAGCTTGTAACTTTTCTTCATGATTTATATGAAAGGAGTCTTGCTGCTGGAGTGAGGCAGTGCAGTTCTGCCTTTACACTGTGCTGTAGTAACTTGACATTCAAGCAAAAGTACACAAGCTACTTCTTGTTTGAAAGCTAGAAATATTTCTCCTGTAACATTCAACTCTGAGAGCCTGGCCAGGGAGACCCAGAACTGAATGCCTTGTCCCATGTGACAGGCTAGAGCAGCTACCAGGTGGCAGAAGGACTCTGCCCCAGGCTTTGTCTTCTTGAAACGGGAGCTCTGATATTATCTGGCAGCACAGCAGCATTCCAGGAGCTAAAGGGTGGGGTAGTATTTAACAAGTAGGCAAACAAAAAACAAGCTCTACTTAATACTAGAACAAAAGAGGTATTCAAATTTCTTCTCTTGAGATATTTCAGAGGAAGTCTGATAGGTGGAGGATTATTTCCCCTAAAAGTAAAAAATTTCGTTTTGCAAAAGTTTTGGGAAAAAAAAATCTGTATATGTGAAATCCTTAATGTCTTTGTTCACAAAACAACGAAGTGGTTGAGATGAAAGGTTGCTCAAGATCATCTAGTCCAAACTCCCCTGTTCAAAGCGAGGTCTGTGCAGGTTGCCCAGGATCGTGTTTGCTCAGACTTTCAATATGTCCAGAGATGCAGACTCTACTATCTCTTTGGACAGCCTGTGCTGGTGTCTTGCCATCCTTACAATAAAGAAAGGGGGTTTTAATGATAGGTGGAATTTCCTGTATTTCAGTTTGTGCCCATTGCCTCTTGTTCTGTCAGTGAGCACTACTGGGAAGAGCCTGATTCCTTTTGATTCCTTCTGGGTATTCCTACTGGGTATTTGTGCATACTAGTAATATCCCCCTGAGCCTTTTCTTCTTTTCTCTCAACACTTCTTCACAAGAGAGATGCTCCAGTTCCTTCATCATCTTAGTGGCCTTTTGCTGGACTCTCTCCAGCATGGCCATCTCTCCCTTGTACTGGAGAGCCCAGAATTGGATACAGCACTCCAGATGTGGCCTCACCAGTGCTGAGTAGAGGGGAAGGATCACCTGCCTCCAGCTGCTGGCCTTCTTTGCTGCGAGGGCACACTGCTGGCTCATGTTCAACTTGGTGACCACCAGGACCTTCAGGTCCTTTTCTGCAAAGATGCTTTCCAAATGGGCAGCCTCCAGCAAATACTGGTGCATGGGGTTGTTCCTCTCCAGATGCAGAATTTTTGCACTTACTTTTGTTGAACTGTCTAAAGTTCTTGTGAGCTCGTTTCACCAGCCTGCTGCCTTCTGAATGGCAGCTGTGTATCTGTCACTCCTCTCAGTTTTGTATCATATGCAAACTTGCTGAGAGTGCACTCTGCCCCATTGTCCAGGTCATTAATTACCCTCCCTAATCAGGGATCAGCTAGAAAAAAGGCTATAGCCACCCTGTCATCAATGGCAGCTAACAAGGGTTGCTTGGAAGCTACCAGAGCCCCTCTTTCCACAGCATCAGCCTCACCTGCCACCAGCAGTACCCTCAGGTTTCCAGAAGTCCCCTGGTGATCCTGGACAAATTATCCAGATGCTCAAGAGCCCATGGAAACAAAGCCCAGAAATGCTGCACATAAAGCTCTGTCTGTTGGCTGCCTCCATGAGCTGTGCTTTCACATAATATACAGCATATATCATAGCACATATATAGTGTATCATAGCACACAATTCTTGATACTGTAAGGGCTGCAGAAAAATGTTGCTGTTCATGGGCAGAACAAATAACCCCATGTTCTGCCATGTTGGTGAACTGGATCAGCACATGCAAGAGCCTGAGCTTCCTGGTGAAAGGAAAGGTGGAAAGACCCATAAGACTGGGAGGGACCAAGGCAAGAAGGGACATGACAACAGACACATTTACTGTAAAAAGAAAGACAAGAAGAAAAGAGAAAGAGAAGGGCCCCCAGCCCACATAGTTCAGATGTTCTAATTCTGTGCCTGGATCGTAATAGTTGTTGAAAAGCTAACACTTTTTAATCAAGAAAGTAGAACTGAGTGACTCATCAAGCTACTGAATTGACTCTCTCACTATTACAGGCAATCAGGCCCTATAAGCCCTTTAACAAACTTATCAGGGCCAGTCTTAAGAACCAGATATTCAGCTGTTCCGAACAATAGATTGTCCGTATTCTCCTGACACATTCAAAATTATTTTTGCAATAACTGTAACAAAACAGTGGTAGAGTATAAGATTCAATTGTTTTGTATTGTTAACTTTCTTACGGGCTTTCTGTGGATTGGCTCAGAATCTGCTTTTCAAAAGAATCTACATTTCTGAAAGACTGTTGAACATAGCAAGGTTTCGAGGGTTTTGTTGTTTATTTTTTAGTTTAAGTTGCTAACTTCAGCTATTTTCACAGGGCGCACATTTCCAACCCATCCATACTTCTCAGCACAGCTGGGAGCTGGGCAGCTGTCACTCTACAATATTTTGAAGGCCTATTCGCTTTTGGACCAGGAAGTGGGATATTGCCAGGGTCTTAGTTTTGTAGCAGGAGTTCTACTGCTTCATATGACTGAAGAAGATGCTTTTAAAATGCTAAAGTTTCTCATGTTTGACATGGGCCTAAGAAAACAATATCGTCCTGACATGACAATTTTACAGGTATGATTTCGGGGTTTTTTTAAGTAAAGGATGCTAATGTTAAATCATAATAATGCAATATAGCGTTGTCAAAATCTGAACTCTTAACTTAACTTGAGTTCTTAAAAAGAGGGAAGGATAATCTGGAAAAAGAATACATCATCTTAAATGCACTGGTTTCAAATCAAAAGACTTCAGGGGAAACTATGGAAACCATAAATAGGAAGAATTCTCTTGTGTTGTGTGAGGTTCAAATGACCCTGCAGATGAGCCTGTCGTAGGCTCCAGGTACCCATCCCTGTGTCTTTAGGTGGCTTCTGAGTATTTCTTGTCTTTACACAATTCTGTCCAAACATCAATTGACAAATTGTTTTTAATAAGTGTGTTTTTTAGTAAGTATGAAGCATGGACTTTACTACTGTGAGTGTTAAAACATGCTTTAGTCTCTTCCTTCTTATTCCATGCAGATCCAGATGTACCAACTGTCTCGACTTCTTCATGACTACCATCGAGATCTCTATAACCACCTAGAGGAACATGAGATTGGCCCCAGCCTCTACGCTGCTCCCTGGTTTCTCACAATGTTTGCCTCTCAGTTTCCCCTTGGATTTGTATCCAGAGTGTTTGGTAATTCTTCATAAAACTTCTATATGTTCTTTTTGAAGTCTTATATTTGGAATCTTGTTATTAGGAACAGCATTATTATCCAGCCTGTTTCAGACACCCCGGAGACGTATTTGGCTTACTATGAACAGAAGAAAAACAACAGAGATCATCCTATGGATTGTGCAGTATTTCAGTAATACTTCAAGAGAGAGGAGGAAAGCAAATGATAGTACATGTCTTATCTTGCCTTTTCTCACCCTGTAACCACTCATAGAGGGGATGTAAAATTTGATGCTGTGAAGGCAGACATTGTCTTATGACAGTGGCACTTCACCAATTACTTACTTTCAAGCTGAAAATAGATGTAACAAAGGTGTCATCTGAGAAATATATCCATTTACTCTATTATCATTGTGTTCAGGAGTGTAAGCAGAAATTTTTTTGAGGGTTATGTTTTAAAATACACAGATGGCCCTTGCAGTTTAATGGATTTACACTACAGAAATATAAGACTTGTAAACTAGTGTTTCTTATCCTTAAAATTTAGGTCTGATTATCTCACTTTCCAAAAATGTTTGGAAGCATATGGGGGTTAGGTTCTAAAGTCACTTCTGTTACCTGTTTTTAGAATCTGCTGAAGTTCTCTTTTTCAATTAAATTCCAATTAAGAATTTACCTTGATTCTGTCTTATGGATGTGTATTTCATAGATTGTTTGGTGTTTTGAGAAGATGCTTTATTTCCTTTTCATTTGTTTGGTTTTCAACTTCATTATGTGGTACTGGATTGTCCATGATGAGCAGGCTGGACTGGAGCTTTCTCCCTGATTTCTGTCATCTAATGAGAAGCTATTTTTGTTCTCCTTAGTCAGTCTCATTTAAGAGATGCAATGAAGAAAGTATTTATTATGGTGTTGGTATTGACCTCTGACTACCCCCTACCACAAAAAATGAATGTAGAGCCCAAGAACTACCAACAAGAGTCCTGTCCTGTTTCTGTTTAAGAGCATGCTAAAAATAACACTAGAAAAATTCACAGTAGAAAGGATGATGTATATATCTAAGTAGAATTACATGTACTATGATTAGCATCTGAATTCCAGGGAAAAGAGCATCTTTTTTCTTCCTGGAAGAGTTCAAAGCAGGCTAATGTACATCAACAAATATCCAGCTGACAGTAATAATCTGTAGGAATTAAGTGCTGTATGTGAGTGTCATATACTGAGTTTATAATCAGTTCATCTTTCAGTAATTCTTAATCATTCATAATAATGTACATGAGTCCTTGAAGTGAGGTTATGAAAGTGCCTTGTATATCCAGCATATTTGGATTTCTGCCTTAATACACAGATTAGTATTTTATCTGTCATTAGAGGATTGTAGGGCTTTAGAAAACAAAGAGTTTGCGTTAGAATAGAAGGCATAGATACATGATCTTCACATGTCTGATTTTAGGTCAAGAAGAGAAAAGTATGTGTGATGGAAATTTGCCTCTTAAAAACTTCTGATGTTTTTTAGAGAGAAAGTTCAGCATGGTGAACACTTGCAGTTTTTAATGTTTCAAGTATTTAGTAATTTTCTTAAAACAGTGATTACCGAAGCCAGGAAGGTTGGGAACATTGGACATTCTCTTACATTAGAAAGTAAAATCTCAGCTTCATCCATACTAAAGACTCTGAAACAACTTTAAATCTAAAAAAGGCTAAAGCTGTCACTTTGCTAGTGGCTGGCATTAGCAGTATGGCAAGTTAGGATCCAATTGTTTCTGACCTGTGTGTTCATACGCTTTTGCAGAACATTTGTACGTTTTCATTACTCATTTAGTGGGCCCTTGGGATGAAAGACTATTGATGCTGAAGTAACTGATTTATAGGTTACTAAGACTGTGAGATTGCACTGCCACTTTCTAACGTGATATCTCTGAATCCTTGGTATTTGAAGCTTGCTCACTGCTTTTTAATAATACAGTTTTTACAGACCATTTCCTTTAGATTTCCATAAAGTGATTTTTACAGGCATCTTACAGGCAGTATGTAAAAGTGGGTTAGGCTATTTTATGAGTCAAAAAGCAAAACTCCTTTTAAGCTTTTAATTATCTGTCCAAACTTTCAACACTTCTGAGCCTGATGTGATGAAAGTACAATATTAAGAAAGATGTGTTATTTAATACCCCTGCTTACTTATTAATAGAGGAGACTTGATAGAATAATGTTTATTTTGTTTCAAGATTGTAGATAAAATAAATTTTTTTTTATCCTGTAGGCTGCCAGTCATGCTGACACTAATTTGGGTACCTTCACTGTACTGTGGTTGGCAGAGAGCCCACTTAACAGGAAGTGTGGGGAGTGGATAACAGACAAGTCTTTGTTAAGTACTTGCTGTTTTAAATGAGAGAGGGATTTCAGCTGCGTATTACCAGCTCAGCTCATACAGACATTCATTAACAACTTTTAGGTCACCTTGAGTTAATCTGCATATCATTATGGGGCAGGTGCTGAATCATAAATACACATTATTTTCAGCTGTTTTTTTCACTTTGTGTTTCCTAGCTGTTCTTCAGCATTTCCTGTCCTAATAGAGAGCTTTCCTATGAACCATTTTCCCATAGTTTTGAGTTTTAGTAGAGAATTGAGACAAATGACTGGTCTGTTATCACTTTTAAATCATTCCTGCCTTTGGAGTTCACACTGAATCAGCACTGAATTGAAAAATGGTACACTTATTTTAGGATAAACGATGGCAAAATGCAAGAGTTATGGTTAGTTATTAGTTGTGCTTTTCTTTCTTGAAGAGAAAGAGAGTGAAATGAGTTATGGCTTCAACATTATAAGCAAAAGAGCTCAAGGGGGGCAATTTCATGATGATAAAATTTTGGAAAGAGAGTTTGCTTTTACTAAGAAAGACAGTGGCTGTTTTCACATGGTCTTCACTACATCAGAGATACCTGTAGTTTTGCTAGTAGTTGTTGCCCTTACTGTGTGTGGTGGGTCTTCTCTCTATTCTTTTTTTTTCTTTTTTTTTTTTAATTTTTTTTTAATCATTACAACATACTATTTTTTGTGTCATTGTGCTACTTTGTATGTGATTGTGACTTCATTCACAGCTTCAAATACAAAGCAGGGAAAGAAAAAGAGAGAAGCCCTTTCAAGATCAACACATATTTAGGAAATATGGTAAAAACTCTCAGTATCATCTCTTCCTTTTTCACCTCCATCAGTATTGTTTCATACCTTAGATGCTTCTGCCTGTAGTAAGTCCCTCAATAAAACCAGGAGCAGATTCTTAGTTACAGTAAAGGAAAGTCAAATGCAGAGCAATGCTGTTTTTACAGATTGGATTTGTGAAGATGGATTTCTTGTCTGATGCTTTTATTGCAGACTTCTATTTCTTTACTCTCTAAATACATTGGCATTTTGTAAAGGACAAGGAAAGAAAGGATGTTGCATTGAAAGGTCACTATATACTGTGGTTTCAGTGTTCTTGAATGTATGCCAGGTGTTGTTGTTGCAGGGCCACCTGCAATATTTACATTTAAGCTGTATTACAAAGATTTCAAGGTACTTATTGTTATTAGAATATTAGAAGAAGTGGTTGAGACACATACTAAAAATAAACACATGCATATGAAACTTGACACTGCTAGAAAGTGGGCATTTAGCCTCATGTGCTCAGTGTTGTATTAACTGAGAGTTTGTGGCTTTCTCCACCAGATGAGAAAACAACAGAATTTCAGATCTTCAGTTGTATTTTCAAGTATAGGTTTTGCCTGTTGTATTAGGACTTTTAAAGAACATTGCTATTAGATTTCTATTCAAATTCATATTCCCATGAACATCAAAGAAGCCCACTAAACTATTACAGGCACAAAAAGTGGCAACACTGACAAACTCAACGACCTGGTTTATTGTGTACTTAGCTTAATTTGAATTGGATTTTTTTTTGTGAAAACTAGCTAAGCAAATTAGTAAGTGATTGTGCTGGTTGAGTGTGCTATTCACAGTAATAATCTTGATCCTATAAAACTTCTAAAGCCATAGCAAAAAGCACGTGTCTGGGACAGCATAACTAACCTCCAGGTCACTCTTATGAGAAGTTTTTGTCCTTGGACATTTTACTGGCTTAATATTCTTGTCAAAAGATGTGCTTGCTTGATATAATCTGGTTTTTTTTGTTTGTTTGTTTGTTTTCACAGATATGCTCTTTCTTCAAGGATCAGAGGCTATATTTAAAGTGGCTTTAAGCCTTTTGGGAAGCCACAAGCCCTTGATTCTGCAGCATGAGAACCTAGAAACCATTGTTGATTTTATTAAAAGCACTCTCCCCAACCTGGGTTTGGTACAGATGGAAAAGACCATTAGTCAGGTATGAAATACTCAGAACATATAAGAGGTATGCAAAGAAATGCTCTTTTTAACAAGTCCTTGACCACAACAGTATTTTGTTTGTAGCTGAGACTTCTGTTATCGTAGTTCTGAAGACGCTGAAAACTTCTGGAAGCAGATGACTTGTATAATAGCTTTATATTCACACATCTATATGTTAATTATGGTCACTTTATAAAGCCTTTAATGAAAATTAGTTTAATGTTTTTTCTTCACCAAAGAATCTTGCCCTCCAAGTCTCATTTCAGAAGCAAAAATTGACTTACAAGAGCCTCATACATGTTGACCTTACTTAATGAAATTAGAAGCCTCCCTACACTGACTTAGTCTATACTGGCTTTTATGGTGCTGGTTCAGTGCATAACAACAGCACCTTTGTAATTCTGCCAGGAGTACATGGGGCAGTGCAGGCTATTCCAGTGAGCAGTGACTCTAGACAGCAAAAACTGGGACTTCTTAATACAGTTTTTTAAGCTGCAGACAAGGAAACTCATGCAATATTGCTAAGCTAGCCGAATACTCCAGATAATAACTATGGAATCTGAAAAAACCACAAATTATTGCAGTTAAGGCTTGCCTGTTAAAAAACCCTAAGTGTTGTCACACTTGACATCTAAACTGCAGCAGGCAAATAGAAGACAAGCTTTAGCCTGTTTTCTGAAGGCCTTCCATGGTCCAAAACATAGGGGCTGTACTGTGCAGAACTGCAGATGCCTACGAGTCTGTGAGGGCTGCAGGAGATCAAAGGCTGTGGCTGAACAAAGAAAGCAGGCAGCAGTGCAGTACACTGCAGAAGGCTTGTGAGGGACTCCTTTCTCAGCCTGGGCAGCAAAGCTTCCAGGGAACACATGCTCACATTAGGATCAGAAAATTGGTCCTAGTGCTTACTATCAAAGGAAGGAGGGCAGAACTGGAAGGCCTGTCGGAGGAGAAGGAAAGCAAGCAATTTCCAGTGGCTTCAGGGGGTTGTTTGTTACAGGTCAGGCTGCAAGACCTGCAGTGCTTAGGTGACCGGCAGAAAGCAATGTGCTTTGAGCAGGAGAGAGAGATGGTCTGTTTAGGCAGCTCTGACTGCTCTAAATTTAAAGTGTGTAGGTAGAAGTGAGTTGAAGGGAGAGCAGTTTCCCTACTTTGATCAGGACTGACTTTGAAGACCACAGGTGTTTGACCAGCCCTGCAGTCCTTACACGGCTCCTGGACTAATCCCCATGCTCCTCACACCTTCTGTAGCATGGCCTTTGGATTACTTGCCTTAATGTGCCTTCAGTTAGCTAGTTTCCAAATAAAACTTGATTTGCCTCATGTTTCCCCCCTTTCAGATTTGGTACTCTGGTTATGACAGCAGGGATTTCCCTCCCTGCTCAGGAGCAGAGGCTAGAAGTGGCAGAGGTCATGAGAGGAACTAGCATTCTGCCCTGCTGAATTGCACTGCCTGTTTTATTGTAATTTCAACAGGCTGTCTTCTCCAGAGATGCTCAGATCTACAGAAAATGGAAGTTGCGTATGTGCAATCAAACTCAAAATTTTATTTCTGTAGGAGGCTGAAATACCTCTATACTTAGATGCTCAGTATATATGTATCTGCTGTTATACAACTATGAGAATTTTTTATAGCACATGACACATGTGACAGAAACATTCCATAAACATTTCAAAAATTTCATGTTTTCTTTAACCAACAGTTAAAGTTTTGTAGACAGAGCAGATGAATAAAATAGGAAATTGTTTTGTAATTTCAATAGGTATTTAAAATGGGATTTCACATTTGACTCATTTCCAAAAGGAATAAAGTATAAGAAGTTTAAAAATAAAGAATAACTTCTCTTCTTGGGCTATTTTTCAGATACATTTTCAAATCAACTTTTATTTCTTCTATTTTTTGTGGTTGGCACGCTTGTCTTTTTAATTTACCACCTTCTTTACTGCTTTTAGAGGAGATAAATATTTCAGGGACATTGGAGTCATAATTATGAATTATTTGAAGGCAGATGCTTGCCAAAACCCAGAAAAAGGAAAATGCAGTAGTAGGTTTTTTCCTTTGGGTCACTTTGTGCACCTCATTTTATTTATCTGCTTTTAAAATAAAAGGTTTTCTTAATATTTATGTATAAGACCGAGCATTCATTTCAGTGATTCATAGTTAACAATGATACAAAGCTACTTTGATGTTACATAATGTTTCCATTAAGTGTAGATTACTTAATTTTCTTTCAGTCTGTAAAAGTACTGTGGAATCATAAATAAAGCTAGCAAACTTTACTATTTTTCATTTAAAACTTTTATTCTACTTATCCTTACACTTTTACATAGGCACGGGGGTTTGGGCCACACTTCTTCTCAAGTGACAACTAATTTCGAGTCTGTTTATGCCAAACTGAGATGCTTTAAATTTGGAAAGGGTCATACACTACAAAGTCTGCACTTCTTGAAAACTTTAGTGTAAGTAGTTTTGCTGAAGTCAGGCAGTAAATCAGTAGCAAAGTTTTTAGGTAGATCCAATGCCAAGGTATTGCACTCTACTGCCTCAGTCTTACTGTTTCCAGAGTAGGAAATGTGAATGCCAAAAACTAAGTCCTTTTTTTTGTATGCAGTGATTAGATAGATAAGTCTAGATCTAGATCCATAGCTTTTAAAGTATTGAAAGAGCTTTGGTTTTGATCTGCACAATGCCTAATAATATTTTTGTATACAACAGGTATTTGAAATGGATATTGCCAAACAGTTGCAAGCTTATGAAGTTGAATATCATGTGCTTCAGGACGAGCTTATAGATTCATCTTTAAATGACAATCAGAGACTGGATAAATTAGAAAAGGCAAACAGTAGCTTGCGCAAACAAAACTTTGATCTCCTGGAAGAACTGCAGGTACAATTTATATTTCATATTTAATTAACATTTTAATTTATACACCTCTTCAGAAGAGACTGTTCTACACCACATTACAGGAAGGACTGGTGTTTGGTCTAGTGACTTTAAAGCATAGCCACTTAAAAGTTTTATTTAGTTTAGCTCTTAAAGTTTAAATGCAGAAGAAATTCTAAGAGAGGAATGGATAGAGCATATGCTTGCAGTTAGTAGAAAAGTTGATTCATCACCCTGTCTCTTCTCTTGTAATTAAAATCATAGCTGTAGAAAACTAAAAATACACCAAGTGCTTTTTCAACTTCATTTTTACATTTGAGTCACTGCTTTATTTTACAGCAGGGATGCTAGTCTATCAAAAATGGGAAAACTAATTCCAGTGTCACAATTTAGAGATATATTAGAGATAGGATACATTGTCTATAAAGACACAGCTTTAATTACAATTTTTTTTACTTTTATCCAGGTTCTTCAAACAATATGTGAAATAATAATTTCTAATGTATGCTGAATGCATATTTAGCCTGCAGCTTTTTTGGAGGCCATACACCTATTCTCTGTAGGGGTTGTTCTTTGCTTCTCTGTGCAAGAAGTCAGCTTTCTGGCTGCTTTAGAACAGGACGTTTGCTATAAAACTTTTGCCTGTGCATTTAGTTTGATGGAGAAAGGGACTTCAAGGCTAATAAGTAGACATTCCAAGCCTCTTGATTATTGTTAAAGATACAGACTTTGTAAAATAGGTGAGGGAAGAAGTTTGGTTTTATCAGACATTGGTCCTGTATCATGACTAAAGTCAATTGTGCAGACTTAGACTGTTCCTCCTAACAAAAATTTGCTTAAGCTCTACATTGGGCACGTGGGTAAGGATATTGTTGAATGTATGATGGGGAAGAGGGATTCCTGCGATGTTATTCAAGAAGTGATGTCCTATAGATCCCTGTATCAGGGGATTTTAAGCTCAGGAATTGTGGGCTGGACAAGTGGATGGTGTGGTGGATTCAAAACTGGCTGAATGACAGGTCTCAAAGGGTAGTGATCAGTGGCACAGGGTGTAGTTGGAGGCCTGTAACTAGTGGTGTCTCTCAAGGTTCAATACTGGGCCTAGTATTGCTTAACTTACCAACAGCTTGGATGAAGGCACAGATACCTCCTCAGCAAGTTCACTGATGACACAAAGCTGGGAGGTGTAGCTGATATCCCAAAGTGCTGTCCAGCTCTTCAGGAGGATCTTGACAGGCTGGAGAGATGGACTGGAAGATGGGCAAAAAGCAAATGCAGGGTCTTGCACCTGGGGAAGGATAACCCCAGGCACCAGTACTCACTGAGGGCTGACCTGCTGGAAAGCAGCTTTATGGAGAAGTTCCGGAGAAGTTACGAAGAAGTTCCTGATGGACAAGCTGTCCATGAGCCAGCAGTGTGCCCTTGTGGCCAAGCAAGCCAATGGTGTCCTGGGGTGCTTTAGGAAGAGCATTGCCAGCAGGTTGAGAGAGGTGTTCCTGCCCCTCAGCCCTTGTGAGGGTGCATCTCATGTGTCCAATTCTGTGCTCCTTGGGACAAGAGAGACATGGAGCTCCTGGAGCAGGTCCAGCAAAGGGTTACAAAGATGACTGGGGAACTGGAACATCTCTCTTATGAGGAGCGGCTGAGAGAATTGGGCCTCTTCAGTCTCAACAAAAGAGAGGGATGAGAGGGGACCTCATCAATGTCTATAAGCATCTGAACAGAGGGTGTCAAGAGGATGGAGCCAGGCTCTGCTGAAAGATGTGGAGTAGTAGAACAAGAGGCAATGGGCAGAAACTGAAGCACAGGAAGTTCCACCTGAATATGAGGAAGAACTTTACTGTGAGGTTGACTGAGCACTGGCACAGGTTGCCCAGAGAAGTTGTGGAGTCTCCCTCACTGGAGATACTCAAAAGCCGTCAGGACACAATCCTGAGTAACATAATCTAGGGGACCCTGCTTATGCAGGGAGGTTGCACTAGATCTCCAGTGGTCCATTCCAACCTTACCCATTCTGTGATCTTCCACCCACTCCTGTCCCTAAAGACTTCACAGCCTTAAGTAATTTTTTTACAAAGCTCATCTCCACTTGAGTGCTGTCAAGTCAGCAGCTAATATCATAGCAGGGAACTTACTGTCTGTAGTATTGGAGCAATCCCTTTGTCTTGGAGGTGAGCTTTATCAGACACTGTTTCTTACGGTGAAAGGTGACCCATTGCTGATGGAAGTAAAATGCATCCCTACATAATGTGAGTCATGGCTTGTCAGTGTTTTGCCCCCAAAGGCTGAACTTTTTAACCCACCATAATTACATAAAGGGCAGTGAGCTCATCAGAAAGGCAAATACTTCCCTGAAAGCCAAGATCACCCAGTGCTCTTGTCTCCAAATGTACTGAAACTTCCAAACAGATATATCATGTTGTTAAAGTACCTTAGCTACAGATCTCACATGATGAATTTGAACAATCTAATACTTTGTTTCACCATGAAGTAGAATGCCAATATATGCGGCCTTTTGGAGAAGAATTTTGGGAATTTTTCAAAATGTGTTTTCCATTTGCCTATTGCTCTAAATCCCCTTCTTCCTCTTTGCCTCCAAATCTGTTATTTGCTGGACTCAATGTTGAGATGACATGAGGATGCAGCTAGCAGACTGAGTTGTCTTTGCTTTGCAAAGCAACAAATGTGGCTGGCCAAAAATGTGTCTCCCAACTGACCCATACAAAAGCTTATCTTAAACTGCAGTTCTTTGGTGTAGGATTTGCAGACTTAGGAACTTTCTAATTTCATTAGTTTGCATTATATTCTGAGTTTGTGAACTAAACAAAACAATGAAGTTGAGAGAGGGAAGTTTCTTGTTATAGGCAAAATCATAGTTGTAGTCTAATGTGTACAGATTTAATAACATTCATGCTTGCATATAACTTTGTAGTTTTTCATAATTTCTAGAGTATTTTATATGTATTCATGTATCTCAAAAGAGAGTTTAAAGATGGTTTCAGTTATTAATGAATTTACTCTTTTTTTCCCCATCTCATCCTTTCTCCCCCTCCTCCTATCTTTTTGAAAGGTGGCTAATGGGAAAATCCAAAACCTTGAAGCTACAGTAGAGCTTTTATTGACCAATGAAGGCAAACTGAAGCAGTCCATTCTCACTCTTGAGCAGGAGCGAGCAGCTTTGCTGAAAGCAGTGGAAGAGATGCAAAAAAAGATTAGTGATACAGATGGGAAGCCTCTACCTACTAGACAAGAACACATGGATGCTGACTGACATGCACAGTTGTAATGGAGCAGAGAAGATGAGCAAGAAACAAAGGGAAGAACAGAGTCTTTTTGTCATGATCCGTGAGGATTAGACATTGTCATGTTCATTGTACATCCCTTACTGTAGGAAAGCAAGATATGGGCATGGTGGCTTCCCATATCAGAGAGGCTGGTTTCTTGGGGAGAAGACTTTTCTTCTTAGTATGTAGAGATACTATGAAGAGTAAGATTCCACATAATAAATAATAAGCAGGATAAACTTAATAGTTTGCAGTCATATACAATACACTGTAAATATGTTAGGGATTCTTCAGTAAGTGCTTCTAAACCTAAGTGCTTTCAATTTGTCACATTTTTTGTTTGTGTCTGGATCACCACCATGTTAAATAGCACATCCTTTAGAAGGTCTTTTGAAGAAATATGGCAGTGTAAAACCTTTGAATGGATGACTGCCCCATTACAGCTAGGTGGTGGATACATTTACAGAGAGTTTTGTGATTAGACTTGAGGTTTTTGACATTGTAATTCCCCTACATCTTGACTGAGTTCTGTTAATTATGTTGTTTATGCTTCCAAAAACTGCTTCCCGATGCTTGTAGGTGTCAATCCATTGGACTCCGGGGAGCTGGACTTTATCATATGTAACTATGCATAATTAGGGGGTTGCCATCTGTTTTTATAAGTATGTTGGTTTAGTATATTTTTTGTTTAACAACTGTTAATTGAGTATATTTTTGGTTGGCATTATCTGATAAACATACTGTATATAGTAACTGCATTATTCTTAACAAAATACACTGACGTTGATTTGGTGAAGCCTATGACTCTTGCAGCATCATCTGAGGATTTATATTCAGACTCTTCAAGTTTCATCTTATTTATTTCTGATCTGCTCTGTGATGTAAGACATCTTTTTGCTGGGAAACTAATGCCCACTGTAATTTTTTTCCCTTTATTTGGTAGTCTGTGCCCACTCATCCTCTGAGAAATGTTCTTTACAACTTTTTCTGAAGAAGTGGAGGCATTTCAAGAGCTTCATGCCATGCCAGATATGCTTAAACTGTTTTATAAAGGATATTGCAGTTCTAATTGGGACATCATTCTTTTTGCAATGCATCTTTCAAGTAAGATCACATATATTAAAAAAAATTCTCATTTTCCGTAATGCAATGAAAGTAGTTTGCAAGCTAGTTAAAGCACCACTGTGCAATAATATCCATGGATACCCAGTTGTTTGGGTTTGCTTCAGAATAAAGAATAGTGCCATAGTTTTGTTCAGTCCCCAAGCACAGAGTTTAATAGGCATCAGTGTTTTGTTATGGTGGAGCTTGACCCAGGACATGATTTTTATATGTGTGGTTCTTGCAAATCCACTTTGCATTCACTTAGTGTTGAAATTCCACATAAAGCAGTTATTATTAATCCACTTAACTCTTAACCTTGTTTTATTATTTGGAAATCCATAGTGAAGCTCATGCTTCATGTTTAAAATCTTGTCACAATGGACCTCATACTGTTGGTGCACTCAGTAATGTTGCATTTTTACAGCATAGTGCCATAATTCACACACTGACTTCTTAATGAGAGCAATAATAAAAAAAAGTAATCTGTGCCTACATCTATGTTTGTACATTTTTTGACATTTTAAACACATCTGTGTAAGATGAAACTTTCCCTGAAAGTACAATAACATGTACAGCAGTTGTTAATTTTCATATGTACAGGTAGAAAATTCATTTGTATCCACAGGAAATTCAACACTGGTACAATGAACAGTTGCTTCTATACAGTCACAAAAGCATGAAGTTTTTATCTATTTACCACATTTGTACATTTAAAGAACAGAGACTAGTTCTCATCTAAGTGCACTTACTTCTGGAATTACACAAATGCTCAATAAAAGGCTTTGGACTGGAAGTTGCAGGCATGTAATATCACTTACCCTGTTCCCAACTTTGTAAACGCTTGGGGCTTTTGCCTCCAGAAGTATGAGAGAATAGAACCCAGAGCTAGTCACAGATACTTAATACTCCAACTACACTATAGCTGAGCATCCTTAAGGATGTGTAAAATTAGATCTCCTATTGTCAGAGTACCAGGAATTGCCATTACATACCATCCTCTGTATGAACAGTAATTTCTGATTCTGAGAATGTTTAAAAGAAAAAAAATGCAAATGAACCACTCCTGGAAAATTGAAATAATCAACATTTTCTCCATATAACTTCTACAGATAAAAATCCCTAGCAGTGATGCTTAGTCCTTGAAGAAAAGAAAAGACAGCAAAGAAGGAAGGAGTTCACTGGTATGTGCAGCCTAGGCTTCTAGAAGTGCATGGCAAAGGCAGCAAGGGGTGCAGCGTGAGCGTGCTAGTGAATGACATGGATGCAGTACTCCAGAGAGAGGTTAGCCTGAAATGTGGAAAGAACTAATGTTGGCATGTGTAACAAGGCAGCTTCTGTGCAACCACAGCAGTGAACAGCACTGCATAGTGAGAGGACCTGATGTGGTGTGCTGTGGTCACCTGGTTCTGGTTTGATTTTCTTCATACTAGTGCAACTGGTAGTTTGTGGTAGGTACCTGTGACCCCCCGTGCTTCTGGTTGTTTGATGTACTTCTGTATTTTGCCCTGTTGTCTCTTTCCAGATATCGTTACTTAATACAGAATCTGAGAATGATGATACAGTGCCTGTCGTGGGAGGGTCAAGTACTTTCATAAAGGCACAAATTCCTTTGTTTAGGGTGAGAATTGAGTCAAAAAGAAGTGCAATGACTTATATCAAATACTTCAGTTGCTCACTGGTTTCTGAAATCCAGATCTTCTAAGTCGCGTCAAACTGTCTTACTTGAAATAGATTGCTGGAAATATTGCTCCAGAAGGCCTGTAACGTGTACTTAGTATGTCAGGTCAGCTGAAACAATGTCAAATGGGAAACACAACCACTGGAAGCTTGTTGTTTACTGACAGCTATTCCTCCCTCCCAACAGAAATTCAACATCCTATTAAAACACACGTCCTTACCAGGTACCTCCTCTGCAGATACCTTGCACCCACCAGCTCTTGCTTGATATGCTGGAGTAGATGCACTGCCAGCACTGAGTAGCAAAGACTACAGTATAGCATCACCAGTCAACCAATATTCGTGGGATTTTTTTTCAAACATAATAATCTGATAAGAGTTGTCATTTAGGACTAAATCACAAAACTGCAGCTAATAGGACTCTGAATGGACAGTAATCTACACATAGCAAAGAAGACAACATAGCTGGTGCTTTTTCTCCTTGAGATCTTTTAGGAGCTGCATTTAAGCTGAGTCTTGTGTGCTTCATTGTTGCCTGAGCCATGTTGCAGCCACACTTGCCATGTACTCTTGTTGATCCTGGCCTATGGGCATGTGTTTCTGGCTTGAGCTCAGACTTGTCTGGTGACCTGAACTGTTGATGTGCCTTGCTTGTCTTTTTTGGATACTGGGACATGCCCCCTGTCAGGAAATCGGCCCCTTGCCTGCCTGCCTGTCACCCTCAGTTCCTGGCCCATTGTCCCCTTCAGAGCAGTGCCAGCCCTTGCTGCTCCCCAACACACAGCTCAGGTCACAGCTGCAGCCCCATAGCGCAGCTCAGGTTATGCATCTACACTGCTCCTGGTTATGGTGCTGGGCTGGTCAGAGCTTGTTTAGGTGTCTCTGCACACCACTGCTCTTCCCTGAACAAGCAACCAGTTCTCTTAGAGCCTGCTTAGGGACCTTCAGCACAATGGTTGCCCTGTGTCACAGCCCTTACTAGTCTCTCATCTATTTCAAAATACTGTGTTCATGGTTTTTCCACTTCAGTGTACTGAAGTGTACTGAATTTTACAAACAAAATTTTGGTTTGATGACACCAAAAAAAGCACTTGAAATGAAAAGAATACCTTTTGACTTCAGCTGGATGAATGCCACAATTGCTTGAGGCACCTTAAATCATTGCACAGTATTTATATGGTGTCACACCCTGTGATGTGAAGTAATTTTTCTTCAACAGAGCTTTACAAGAGCAGGTGCGTGGGAGGGAGAAGAACACTGTCAGCCAGGGTAACCATCAGGAGTGCAACCCAGGCATTGGCTTTGGAAGGCACATGTGTGGCTTACACCCACTAAGTTTTACATAACCTAAATTTGCTCATGCAGCTGCCAGAAAACGCTCCTTTCATCTAGACAAACTTGAGGCTGCAAGAATTCCGTGCCTCAAAGTAGGCCTTTTCAGCATAAGCCAAAGCAAATGACTAAGTACTTCATTATGTACAAAGCTTTATTATAGATGGCTTTTTCCTTCTGTCTAATTGTATCATATATTTTTGTGGTGTTAAGAAAGTGTTGAGGCTATAGATGCTGCAAGATGATGAAACTCCTCTTGCAGAGAAAACAGATGATTAAAACAGGTTCTGGAGAAGCTTGTACTAGCTCCCCCTCCCTGACTTTTCTTATGCACCATTTCAGAACCAAAGAGATTTTAGGAAAATTTTATGACATTTCTCTTTTGATTAAGAATAAAATGACTGACAAAGATGTTCTGACAACAGCTATTGGTCCTGGGCTCAACCAGATGTCTACATCTTTCTGTTGCTGTCTAGCACTCTTCTGTAATACCTTACCTTTTGTTAACATTTCACACTAGATTGCTTGTCGACAAAGGAGACAGAAATACATTTTTTATTTTCTAGCTAAAAGCACAATATGATAATTACCTTTTGTATCTGTTTGTTCCTTTGTTACTTATGAGACAGTTTAATCAAGTCAGTCTAATCAAGATGGTCCTCGGGGAAAAAAGTCTTCTTGATACAGTTCGGTTCCTCCTCATTCTCTTGAAGTGGGGAGGGAGGAGGGGCAGGAGTTGACTGTTTAACTAGCATTAAGAAGTTTCAAGTTCTGTCTTCTCACATTTTTCTTCGTAAGCTGTTACAAGATGAGCAAATAACACTCCTATATACAGTCTTTTCCATGTTTCTAACATCTCATGCTTAGGATGTTGTTGGCTCTGTAGATAGTGAAATGTCTTGCAATGTCAATGATTTGGATTTGCCAAGGCCACGGTTGACTTAAACAGCATTTCTTTCACATACTAGTTAAGATGAGCTGAGTAGCTTGAAGAGTCAGCCACTGACTAGAACTTTGAGCTCACAAAGCCATAGATTCTTGATGGGATTAGTGGTACATGTATGTCTTCCCAGCTAATTGCAGTTTTCTCTTAGGGCCTGTCACAAAAAATCTGATTGCAAAACAAACAAAACCTGAAATGTGGTTGTTGTGAAGTATTTAATGTCCTGATACACCAATTGTGTGTAGTATTTTTTGGTAAGAAATCTCAAATGGTGGTTTCAATGGTTAGGATCTGAGGTAACAGGCAGATACAGAGAAGCAGTGAACCTTGCAATTGGCAAAATAGCAATATAATTATTATGTAAGTAAGGAATTCCTGGCCCTACAGCATAAAGACATGACATTTTCAAGGCCTGCAGTGAGATGTCTGAAAGGTGTGAGTGCAAACATCCATTGAACTGAGGCAATAAGAATCTGAGCATAGTGAAATAATCTGGATAGGCCTCAGAAAATCTTCAGGGTTTTTTGAAGTTCCTGATGGAGTTCATAAAGACAGGATACAGTGCAAGCAAGGTTTCTCTGATGAAGAAAATATGCTGTTCTTTTCAAACAGTGGAGAAAGCCAAGTAAGACCTGATTACATAACATAGTCATCTGGTCAGAAAATGTTGCTTTGTGGGAGAATGGAAAATAAAGCAAGACTTTTTAATACAAAAATATCATCCAAGAACTTCTGGCATATATCTGGGATGCAGTGACATCTTCAACATGCTGAAAACAAGCTTCAGGTCCAATAGTACCTAAAAACATCAATTAAATAGCAATTTAAGTAGCCACTTCCAGTGACTGACACTTGCAATGTGTAACCTGGCTGGAACTGAAATGAAGGCAGTCCTTGATGCTGGTCTATTATCATAAGGGCCCTGCTGGGAACATTTTTTGGTGACACCTTACCTTTAACAAGAGGAAGTTATTTGCTCACAAAACTTGGATTTTATTTTTTGACTGTTGAGTTTGTGACGTTAACTTCATTGTTTGACATTAAAACTGCTAAACTACATCAATAGAGTAGAAAGATTAATGCAGTGACTTCACAGGAAAACAAGAAAAAGGATGTCAAGACAGAACGTATGTAGGTGTTTTACCCTGCTTGTATAGAAATTATAGCTGCAGAAACTGCAGGTGGCACACGGCTCCTGCAGGATTTAATGGGATAGTGTGGTGAAGTCACATATAGCTACTGACTTTAATGTTACTACATGTTAGTTTAGATACGCTGAGTGGCATGAAAGATGCCACAGCAAGCCATTATTCATATTCGGGTGGCTGCCAAGTTCCATATGGGGTAGGAAAAATAAAACAGTGTTAGCCTAAATCAGGGAGACGTAAACAGTATCTTCTAGCCTCAGAACATCTCTAGGCATCAAAAATTATTAGCATTTGTTGGGGTTTTTCTTTAAAAAGCAACATTTCAAAATCTCTCATAACTTGTTAAGCATTTCAGTTCCAGAAAGGAGTACCACTTTAACTGGGGCAGATGTTTACAAGACATTACGAAATAGGTACAGGTTAAGGCAACAGTTGCTTAAAATTGTGGGCAAATTAAGGAATACATATTTGGACATTTGAGTGGATCTGTGCTAATCATTATTTGCTCTGTGTGTGTCGCAAGTATAGTCAATTCTTGTTTCCCCTTTTTAGAAACTTCATGCCTCAACAAAAGATAAAAACTTCCATTGTCAGCTTGTACCTAAAAAAGAAGCAGGAAGTTCTATGATTAAAGGAACATGACTGTATGTGAGAGAAGGAGGAAATGAGAATTTCAGAAGCAAAGAGCTGACAGCAGGGATTTACCCAAACCTTTTGTATGACCTCCAGAGAGATCCCAGTGAAAAACATGCAACAGCTCACTGCTGTGGCCTACAAATTCCAGGAATTTTTAGTCCCTGTAGTGACTAAAAATTGTCTCAGAGAGAAGCTTATAGTACAGTTTCCCCTGAAAGCCTCTTCTGTGTTCCCCTCCCCCCAGCTACTCTATCTTTCGATATAAAGATAGGACATGCACGCAGCACAGGCACAAGCCAATATATCTGCAAGCGCTGTTGTCTGTCTCTTAACCACTATGTCCTGATGAGCCAACCAGTCAAGGGGAAAAACTTACATCACTGGGGACTGAGGTACTTTCTTCAGCTGTGAGGTCTGCAAGAGTGACCTGCTCTGTACTGACTCCAGTCCTGCACATTTTGGTGAAGTGTATCTTCTGGAAAACCAGCAGCATATGATCTAGCAGGTGTCAAGAGATTATGACTTCTACTTTCCATGACAGTGTGATCTAGGAGAGGTCAAACAAGAATAAAAGGTTGAAGACCCTATAGAGTTAACAGGTTTGACATTATTTTCTTTGTTTTGTTTTGGTGGTGGTGGTGGTGGTTTTTTGTTTTGTTTTTTTGTTTTGTTTTGTTTTTTTGTTCAGGTAGATCAACCATTGGAATAGGGTTCTTAAAAGATTTTAAGTTTTCTCTCAGATTGCCTTCATTGCCAGGTATGGTTTCTGTCCTGAAGTTGTTGGTACTGCCAGCCTCCTCACCTGTACTAAAGAAACCAAAGTCATGGGCAGTCTGGAAACTTTCATGCTTGTCAGGATCTTGCTTCTTCAGTTGCTGACTGAAGGATGTATGTTAGGCCATGTACCATTCCCAGTGCATGGTTTCAAATTTAGCTCCTGCCTCCAGTTCCTGATCTTTAGCTATTTCTCAAGGCATGTCTCCACAATTCCCTAGAGGCAGATATAGAAAAAGCCGTCTGTGATCTGAGATACATTGAGCCTTCCAAACAGGGTAGTTCATTTTACCCAGAACCCACACCTTATTCCTCTGCTTCTTAGCAGAGTTTATTAGTTTGGGCTCAATGCAGTCCTAAACTTGGACAGTTGTTTAATTCCCAGTTTGGAGTTAGCCTGTGCCCAGAAAGCCCAGAGTATAGAACAAGCTCACTCGTGTCAGCCTACACCATTCCATGTTGATATACTTCGAGTGTTTTTGGGTCAACTTCAGGACTTCTTTTCACTAAAGTGTAGTAAGTATGCAGGCAATGTGAAGCATTTTTCCAGCCCCTGATCATTTGTCGTAGGCTTCTGTACCACTTTGCATTTTCCATAATTGTTGGAAGACAGAAACTGTATGTCTAAATGTCATGGTCCATTGGTGGTCTTCTGCATGCCCTGGTTACATGTTTGCAAATGATATTAGATCTTGTTCTGGCACACCCTGGGAACTCATGTTGAATTTGCTGGCAATGGGCACAGCTTCTGAGGTCTTTTCAGTCATTTTCTATCATCCAAATGTTTATTCTATAGCTATGGCAAAGATTATTCATTTCCAATGGAAGTTGCAAGATTCACTGAAGTTTCAAGTTTGGAATTATGTACATTATGGCCACCTATCTTCCCCTGTTTCTAGTCCCCTGCTATATAGGTGGGCAAGGCACTGGACTGAGACCAGGTCATGGTTGAATTTTTTAAAGGTAGCAGCAACATTTAAAAGCAAGCAATTCAGGAGTTGTCAGCTATGTTAATTTACCAAACCCATGGACGTTCAGATACTGACATTCTTGCTGGATACCAAACTGGCCCAATTTGGAAGAAAAAAAAAGCAGTTATGAATCTCACTGGGGGTTAGATGGAATTCTCTGCATATTCCACAAAGAAAAGACCAATTTCATTCCCTTGCCTTAATTCATTTGGCCATTTTTCCTATTCTCTGACTGTCATGAAAGGGCTTTTTCCTGCTCTTTCCAACAACCTTTTGAAAAGGATTGTAAAGCTACAGCAATTAGCCTGGCTATGTTGCCGTTGCTGTTGCTGGAGGAGGTTTAAAAATGAAACAGCTGTCACATGCAGACCCACCACAAAAATCAGTCTGATTATAATATAGGTTTACCCTGAGCAGATGGTAATCATCTTCTTAATTACAAGTTTTAAGGACTTTCTGTCTCTTAGATGTAGCATGTGCTGTCTATGTAAGAGAAGAAACACCAACATTGTGAATTATTACCATGCTGCATCTTACCAGGATGGGAAGAAATTTGACTTTAAAAAGAAAACTCAGAAACTTTTGGCAGATATTTTGTTATCTCATTTTGCTTTCCTTTTAATGCCTGATATTAAAGGACCCAAATTTATCCCCAAGGGAAAATTTAATCATCAATTCCAACAAGAACAGGATGGTACCCTTGTTATTCCTACCTCAGATAACAAACTGCCCCTGGGGGAGGGGCTCCTTTGTTGTTGCTGGGTTATTTTTTAATGTGTTTATTACCCTTGGAGTTTAAGATCTAAGCCTATAATCTCCAGAGCAAAGCAGCTACTGTGACCCCAAGTGAAGGAGGAGCTGTAATACTGTTATTCAATATTGGGCAACTGCTGCGTGCTGTGCTGTGCAGAACGCTTCCGTCTCCTCCAGATATCAACTTCCACAAGATGTAGTTTTTTCTAAATGATACCAGCAGTTGTCCAGGTCAACCAGAAGAGTAGAGGAGCTGAACCAAGTTCTCAGAATGGCTTTTCTCATATGTGCATGTTGCTCTAGACAGACACCTTCTACAAGTGAATATGTGGCCCTCATCATGGGTAGATTTAAAAGCACTCATTGACCTTGATTTTTCTAATAAACTTTCTATTTTGACATTTGAGCACTGTATAAATTTAATGTTCCCAGAGGATGGTGTGTTTTCATACCAGTTAACTTTTGCCTAAATTGGAGGGGTTTAGGCCACAGGGGATTGACAAGCTAGCCAAGTCCAGAACTGCAAACTGTTTCAGCTACAATGCCGAATTAAATGTGGCAATCAGGAAAAAAGCATGGTAGGTCAGGGACAACACAGATAAGACCAGACAGATTTAAAAGAGTTGCTATGTGTCCTGCATGCTCCTCATGCTGTCCTTCACTGTGGAGACCCCACTGAATGCAGGCTGTGCAGGGAGAACGATTGGTGGGACATGGTAGAGAAACCCAATAAACAAACTGAGCATCAGAGAGAAAGTGTAGAAAGAGGAGGGTAGAGGTGCAGAAAGCAAAAGCCCTGTAACCAGCATTCCTGTCCACTGCTGCTGGCCAACTGATCATCAGCTTCTGTCCTGCACACGTGAAAGTGCTGCACAGTGTTTGGCACCAGAGACAATAAACCTCCTGCATGCAAAGGGATGGACAGGGGAAAGACAGCTGGTAGGGCCTAATGAAGTTTCCAGAAGAAGCCATGTCACTAAGTCTGCCTTAAGATTTCCATTTACACCAATGTGAAAGATGAGAGTTTGGGTTTGGTTTGTATTGATTAAATTCAGGCTCCAATTTTTACATAACTCATAGAGTAACTGCATTTTGTTATCTCTTTTCCAGATAGAGATTTAGCTGCTTTGTTGGAGTGAATATCAAAGTTTCCTTCTGAAAATCTTAAATTAAAACTAATCTAGAGATTCTTGTATTGATTTCCTGCATTTACTGCAGTTTTAATATTACCTATCCACAGTATGACTCACAGACTCCTCCGTTAAAGAAGTCAGGTGAGTTCAACCATTGATTTTCAAAACGAATATTTGACTTCCTAATTCTGCATTTGTGCAATAGAGTCACACAGTATTTCTACATTAAGGAATTCACTTCAGTGCTGGAGCATATTCTCCACTAGATGGCAATGTTGTTTCAAATAATTTGTGTTGAAAGGCGCTGCTCTGCCAACAACCCCAAAAGTGAAAGCCACGGGATTTATCCAAGAAATTATCTTTGGATGACTTGGAGAAGAAAAAACTTTCCATTTATTAGAAAATCATTTTTGGTTTGAAAAAGTTTGTTGAAAACTTTGTCTGTACTGTAATTACTAGTATCATGGAAGTCTTCATGAAACAAGTCTGAAAAAGTCTAAAAACAAATTAATTAACAGGGAATGTAGAAGACAAGCAGAGTGATCTCTGCTTTATGCTATCTGATACCCATCGTTGCTGAGTGACTCAAAATCCTTCAGTTGTTTTTAGCCACAGTTTTGCTGGGAAGTAGAAAAGTCCTCCTTTTATGGCAAAGGAGGCAGAGAAGCAAAAAACCATTTCTGCAATGGTACTAGAAAACCTTACTAGCTCCATCGGGGCATGGGGCAAAACAGCAGCTGTGCTCCTCTTCGCCTGCTTCCTGGGGCTCAGTTTGGCCAGACTGGCGTATTCAGCTAAAGTACAGACCATGATGTAGCTGAAGTGGAGGCTGTGGGCAGGTCCTGCAGCCTCTCACAGCCACACTCACAGGTCCCCACGGGCTCTGGGGTTCTGGGTGCTGCTGCAGGAGAGGTGGCAGGCAGCACTGCCAGGTAGCTTCTAGTAAAGCTAGTCCACTGTAGTAGAAAACAGATCAGGAAACAGGTGCATTACTATTTACAGTGAATGTGGGGCAGCCCTTGTCAAACTGACATAATTTAATTTATTTGTATTCAGCAAAACACAACCATTATGAAACAAAAAGGCACCAGCTTGTCCTACAAGGAGAAACACAGTTCCTGTGTGTGCTGCAAGCAAACAGCTGCAGGCCTGGTCCCAGGCAGTATCTCAGGCCAGTGCAGCTCTGGAAAATGTTTAATAAGTCTTTAAATAGTACATAGCATTAAAGCTAAATACAGTTTACACCTTAGAAACTTAAGACTTCCAGGTTCTATACTAGGTTTTGTCATGAAATTCACTGGAATCCTTATCAGAGTTTTATTGTAGTGTGCTGACAGATCTAAACTGATGTGTTACTAATAATAACCTAAAATTAGCTCAGTCTGTTTCTTAGAGGTAATCCACCAATGTTACAAATCAAAAGCAGATTTGTGCTGTTTGCAAGCAACAACATGTTCTCCACAAGCACTGGCTGAGAACATCATCATTTAACTTAGGTCAAGTAAGAGAGTCCCTGTCAACACTGGATCCTCTGATCACATGAGACTCAATTACATATCCTTCAAAGTTCATCTGTGCTAGTTTTATTTTTAGTAATAAAGGGAAGTTTAAAAAAAGACTTTTCACCTTTGACTTGGAATAAGAGAGTAAAAAAGATACCAGCAGAGAAAATTCAACAGAGGTGCAATTTAAATAATTTATGATTCTGATAGTTCTGCAATGTGATTCCATTAATAGTGGTTAGAGGATTATTCAGGCCGTGGCTACAGAGATGGTTATGGCTGTAGATACTCTTATGGAGCACCATTTGGATTGAGAGAGGAAAATGTAATGTCTCTGCTTCAAGTTTGGGTTAGTAGTCCTTATTCTTCAGCATGGAAATATGGATAACTGTAGATTTGCTTTTAATCAGAGAAGTAGGTTTATCCCACTCTCAAGAGACATGAGATGAGTGTCACACTCAGAGAAGTCTTTGCAGGCACTTCTAAGGGCACTGTCCCATTGCCAATTGCTGTGCCCCTGCCTTACCTAGAAAGGCAAAAATTACAATGAGAGGTAATAGTCTTAATCAGAGCTAACACATCTGATATCCTTTGGGCTCAGATTGTATTAATCTGTCCAGACAGGAAGCTGCAACATCAGAACTGAATTGAAGTTAGACATCCCATGCACACCACACTGGTTACCCTGAATGCTTTTCCTGACCTACCCACCAAAAACACCTTCTGGTGGATGTATCTATTTCAGTCCTCGACTAAGTAGCAACCACGCAAGTCATAACGGCCTTAGTTTAAAAAGTCAAAGGTGTTGTTACTTCTAAAGATGCTAAATGGTGCTGTCTCTGCCCGAACTGCCACTGGTTTCCACTGGAGTATGGTTTCAGAAAGGAGTAAGTGCAGAACAGAAGGCTAAAGACCAGCTTTGCCTGAGAAGAAGGACGAGTACATCCTGGTTATCCAGTTGGTGCCACACCATAGCATATACTTTGATTTTATCACGGTTTTCTGTCACAAAACTACTCTGAAACTCTGAAACTTAACAAGATAATTTAAGATTCCAGTTATATTGTTATGACCTTTACAACCTTCTTGAGCCTCTATCTATGCACAAAAGTAGTTTCTTCATATTGCAGATCATTTGGACACAGAAAGAGAGCAGACTGTATGACCCTTTTTTGCAGAACAAGCCCTTAGGAAAATCTCTGGGCAACCCACCTTCTAAACACAATACAAATTTCTGTCCATACTTGGTGACAGCTCAGTAACCCACACGGCCCATTCAACATTACACAATGCACATGCCTGACTGTTGGCAGAGCAACCTGAATGTGCTTTTTCCAGAGGAAACATACAAGAGCTCTGGAAAGTCTTTTTTTCCTTGCTTTTTTTCCCAATTTGCACCTGCTGTCTTATGTTGTTCTGAGGCATCAGAACACCTTGGGAGTCAGACTTCCAGAGATGAGGACAATACTTGACATCACAGTTTTCTTCTGAGCCAGGTTTGAGGGGCAGGATCTCTTTCACATCACTGACATATGGCACAGCTGCTGGGTCACTGCTCAGTTTGTAGATACACAAAGAGAAAAAGATCTGAAATGCAGATGTTTTCATTTAAGTTAACATGTATAACGTGTTTGTGTCATATTGCACTCTTATTATGCTCGTAATCTTTCAATATTAGGAAATCTAATTTAATACTGGGTGTTGTAATTTGACAATCAAAAAAATTTAGAAAAAAAAATACTATTTTCCACTTACCTTCTCAAATTAAAATTCAGCCATTTTACGTTTCTCTGTTAGCAAAGAGCAAGTTAGAAAGCATTATTGCATTTCTCTGATCTTCCATTGAGCTTTTCATCTGCAGATTTTTCAAGTGCTTTAAAGAGGAGTCCCATTTTTTAATTTCTTCATAAGCACAGTAGTGGAAACATAATGTGTTTAAATGTTTCTGTTCGGGCCCGTCCTGCCCTGCAAAAGTAGAGGCAGAAGAGAGACAGATGCTGGAGAGCCCTTAGCCCCACTCAGACACTAACCCTGAAATAGCCCTGCCTTTTCTGAGCATAAACTCCTAGTCCAAGTGCAGAGAACAGTGGCACTAAGCCAGGGCAAAGAAGCTGAACTGCAGTAGCAGAAAACATTGACAGTTATTGCTGGGCTGGGGGGGAGCTGTGGGTAGTGCTGGGACATAGAAATAAGCAGCAAAAAATTTAGAACCCAAGCCTTTAGGAAGTACTTTTCACTTCTGGCTATGTATTAGATGTCTAAACTATATGCTCTAAATGGACTACTATTAAAGATATATCTTAACCTTTGGAAAGCTGGAATATTTAGTTGTTCTTCCAAGAGTGAGCCCTAAAATTACATGCCACAGATGTATATTGCTGCTAGATCTGCACTGCAGTCCTCCTTATTTTTAGCAAAAAGTGATTAACTTCCTTTGTCCAAATTAATGTTTTTCTATAAAAAAAACACCCAAGGACACTGAGACTAATGTTTTTTCCCATGCAACAAGAGAAATATATGCAGCACAGTGAGCAGTGAGGGGCAGGGCACTCCTGAACAGCAAACACCCCTTGCCTTGTGTGGGGCCACTGTGACTGGCCAGGGATGTGAGTAGGGCAGAGACACAGTGAGGGGCAGCAGGAGCCCAGCTGTGTCGTGCAGTGCCTGCCAAAATTCCCTAGCTTTGTCTTTGATGTGAGCAGGGATAGCAGATCCAGAGGAGAGTAACTCTTAAGGCCAGAGGGGGCCTTGGGAAAAGCATCAAAATATGAGAGCCACTGGGCACTGCTAGAATATGACTGAAATTGATTTAAACAGGCTGGTCTCCTAGATTCTTCTCCTGTGTCACTGCCTGTTCATCCTGGAGGGACACCACCTCAGAGCACAGCATGCACAGACTGAATGGTTGACAGGATACACCCTGTCCATAATCTTCTGTGCAAAGCAAAATGTGTGGTGAAGCAAAGCAAGAAACACATCTGGAAAAGGCAGACCACTAGAGCTGAGATCACTTTCCTGAGAACTAGTGTGGTGAGATCCTGTGCTGCCTCTCTGCAAGTGACCATGCAGAGTCCAGGAAGAGGATGACACAAACAAAATTTCTTGGGCCATTCATGGAACTGGAAAAGGAACCCTGTCCTATCATAACCTCATGGCTTGGCTTCCCACAGGCTAACTGCACTCCCATCAGTGGTATGTGAGACAGTTAGATAGATGCATCCCAAGTCTCCTTGGGTCACTGCAGCAGCATGGCTGGCCAGCTGCAGGCTGCACCCCAGTGCAACGTATTTCTACAAATAATGCTGAGAAGCTGCTCCCTCAGTTCCTATCCCCAGTGCATCCTTGCTTCACCTGCTTTGAGCTTCTTCAGCAAGGTGACCCCTCTGCAGCAGGCAAAAGAGATGAGGCTGAGCTGAATACCTCACGTGTAGCATCTGTGTGCTTTGAAATGTGAGCAGGATTGAGAGAAGAGAGCTTGTACAGGCAAAAGGAAGGCTGATCATGCAGGATAGCACTACTGAAATTGGTAGAGGCTGTTGTGGCAAACCTCCTGCAGAAGATCTGGAAGGGGCTAAAACATTTATGTGATGTGCTACAAGCTGACTTTTCAATGTTCATTAGATGTGAGTGTGTAAGGCTATGAGTAAATCCAATGCTGATTAGGAAAATAAATGCGTACATTTGATGTCCAGAGATTTTAAGGAAAAATATACTGATGGTTGAACAGGTACTCTTTCTCTGATCTTTTTTAACTTAATATCCAGAATAGACAGGAAGCATTAGAGCAAACCTAGGATTTCCTCCTAGTAAACTGAGTTTCCTTTTAGTCTAATTACGTTGTACTAAGTTTTGTCATCCTTTTTTTAAGTTACAGACTGAGAATGTAAAGAAAAGGAAGAACAGACAGACCAAAAAGAGATGAGGAAAGGCAAGAGCGTGTGTAATTGCATTGCTTTGGGGTGTGAAAAAGTGCAGTCAAAAGTGGTTCATGGGTAGATTTCTACCAATGCCTGAGCTGGCCTTCTGTGCTCTTGTAGAGCAGCAGGTACACAATGAGTTTGGATTACTTTCCATGCATATTTGTTTGTATCTACTAACGAAAATCAAGCCTAAAATTTTGTGTTTATTCAGCTGTGTTTTCTTAATTCAGACACTGCCAACCTGATCCCACTGTGGATTTCACCTCGCTCAAATTTTGTCTTTTTTTTTTTTTTCTGCAGAGCTTCTCATTCATCAAAAAAAAATCTAATTTATTGATGGTCTTTCCCTAATATTTTAGTTTTAGCGCCAACAAAGTTTTTGTTATCAAGAATCTGAAAATTAAGTAGAATATTTTTTTCCCCCCTGCTGTCCCCTTTACATTTAGAGCGTACAACACGGCCTTTAAAATTNTGGGGCCGGGCCGGGCCGGGCCGGAGGCACCGGGGCAGCCCCGCCTGCGGCTGCTCCTGAAATCGGGCTGGGAAGGGCAGCGTGTGCCTTCCGGGACACGTCACACAAACGAGGGTGGCAAGGGGCGGTCAGACCTTGAACCCTTGCGCAAATTTAGCAGGGGATATGGAAAAGCGAACGTGGAGAAGCCCAGAGCAAGCTGTGATGACTGAAGCTGCCTCCGAATAGCAGTTTTCAATAGACTTTGTCATGAATTTTCAGCCAAATGCTTTTCATGAGGTATTACCTACTCTGATCAGGCTTGAGAATTTTTCACTGAGATGTGTATATGTATTGAACATATATTTTTGCCTTTTTCCTTT
>WEIV01027809.1:116687-217641 GCA_013390005.1 Calyptomena viridis | reverse complement strand
TTTTTTTTTTTTTCTGCAGAGCTTCTCATTCATCAAAAAAAAAATCTAATTTATTGATGGTCTTTCCCTAATATTTTAGTTTTAGCGCCAACAAAGTTTTTGTTATCAAGAATCTGAAAATTAAGTAGAATATTTTTTTCCCCCCTGCTGTCCCCTTTACATTTAGAGCGTACAACACGGCCTTTAAAATTACTCTTCTGAAGGTTTTTTTGTAGATATACTGTCTTGTGCAATGTGAGGGGCAAAGAGAACAGGGGTTTACGCTTCTGGGAGAGATCACTGCACAGGACGCCTCAAGCCAGATGCAGAAGGTGAGGTAGGGCAGGCTGAAGTTTCATAAAGTTTGTTCTCTGAACTGGGCCACTGTGACACACTGGCAGGTGTGGCCGGAGTTTATGGGAGCCGTGCCTTTTCTATTGGGAGAACCAGCAGAATGCAAACGAGGAAAAATTGGCAGGAAGGGTGTGCTGGGGGCACAGCCAAGAAATCACATCCGCCCGGAGCTGCGCGCCGTGGGCCAAGTGTCAGAAAGTGTCCCGGAGCGCCAGGCAGCGCCAGCGGCCCCGCAGCNTAAAAGTTATGAGTGAAGTCACTGACAATTAAAGATGTGTGAATATTAGGATAACTAGGTCGAGATGACATTGAGGAATTTGTGTTACATACATTGGTATGTTAAGAGCTTTGTGAAGTATTTTGATAAATCATTACTCTGGAGATACCATCTTTTTCATTGGTGTTTTGGTTGTTCCAATCTCAGTGAACTCAGAGGTGGGAAGTTTAGCGAAAATGTTCTTTAAGATTTTTCACTTCTCTGCTTTCAATATCCAGAATAATTTTCCCTTCCTTTTTACTTCAGTTTATCATTACTTTTATTTGATAAGGGTATGCTTTTTGAAAGACTATGTGGTAAAAGTTTGGTTTTGATACCGTTAATTAATTAATTCAGTATTTGTATTATTTATTTTGCACATTACAATAGTCTATATGGCTTCGATATCCCCCATTTGTTAGCTGATGCCTGCCTCTGAAAATGAGTTTCTAAATGTCAATAATTCCAAATCTGTCTAGTTCCAATAGGCTGCCTTATGAAAGATTGTATTTTGGTTAGATGGATAGTTCATTCCTGGACTGATAAGCACTAAGCATGGTGCAATCACTCTGCATGGTTCTTGACATGAAAGCAATGTGTGTGCTCTGTATAGTTTCTTACAATGATTTGTTTTGCTCACACCAACATTACTAGATAACTTTGTGCCAATATGGAATACAAAATATTTCTCTTGCTTCCCCTCTGAGAGCAATTAATTCTGTAGATTGCTAGGAGGGAAGTTTGATAGCTCTCCATGAAGGACAGTGACTTCTATTTTCCACATCTTTTTCACAAAGCATGTGTGAAGATACAGATTCTTGTGTCTGGTCCCCTCTTGTGTCTGTTCCTCTCCTCCATATAACTTCAAGTCCATCTAGTGGTTCCTTCCTTTTTGTCACAATAAAATTTATGGAAAGGCAGTGGAAGAAACCAGTGGCAAAGGTAAAGAGGAAACAAGCAGCTGAGAAAAAAAAAGCTTTGGCTGGTGTGCAACAAAGTGAGAAACAGGAATGATCTGTGGTCAGTGAGGAAATAAGGGAGAAGAGTCAAGCAAGGTCACTACTGTGGCAGGGTAAGAAAAAGTTGAAATGTGTTTTTGTTGCAAAAATTGCTTTGGACATCAACAGCCATCAGCAGAGTAGTAGTACAGAGCGAAAAATAAAAACATTCTTTTTTTAATGGCATATATTACAGTTGCCATATATTTCAACCAGATAACAGTTAAGTGTCACCCTCATGAGAATACATGTAAACCTCCTGTTTGAGAGAGCTCTGTTTTCCAGTGCAATTCACAGAGACTTATCTAAAGGCATACTGGCCAAGTATCCTGCTAATATTATTTATCTAGGAAACACTTAGAGCCTCTGAGATTATCTGTAACTCGTCTTTTTCTTTGAGTGTTCTTTGATGTCTTTTAAGCCAGACAAATCTTCTTGAGCACAAACCTTTATGATCTTCCTTTTTTCTCTGTTCCCTGTAGACCCCACTCCATGGCTTGCCTGCCAGTTCTGATTTCTGATTTCCTCAGGCTAATCTATTTCCACTTTCTTTAGTAGTAGCTTTGATGTGTCTCCCTTGTACTATACTATGCTCTTATTTGTCATTCATCCAACCATCCATTACTGTCTAAAATGTGGAGGGATAACAATATTTAGAAGTATTCTCATCAGTTCCTTTGTGGTCCCCAGTGTCTCTGACCTGTTCAATAAAATTTCCTTTACATTTTTGTTTAGAATTGAAGTTTACTTCTTCATTAATCTTAATTTCCACATCACTTTGAAAAAGTAAAAGCTACTGGTTTCCCTCCAGTCCTAGTACTATTATCTCCTTTTATGTCATAGGACTAAGCTCACAAAGTTTTCAGCCTGGAATGACTACTTCTGAAGTCTGTGTGTTTTGCTAGATTATTCAATATCCTTTTTATCTTTAGCTGCCTTTATCAGCTTCCTGCTTTGTAAGTTTATATTTTTCAGTTTCCTCCCATTGTCCATCTTTGCAGTTACACACTGTCACATCTGGTCAATGATTCAGACATCACCTGTAAAATCTAGGTCTTCCAAGATTTTGACTGATGTTCACCATATCCTCACCAATGGTATTCCTCAGTCAATGAATAGAAGAAAGTAGCAAGAGTGTTAAAAAACCTGCTTATCTCACTGTAGCCTCTGCTTTGAATGACTATAAAAGGTTTTTTCTCAGTTGCAGCATAAAAACCATTCTGGGCTATTAACAAACCCTTAAATTGTCCACTCTCCACAGATCAAATGTGTCCTCAGGGATTATAAAATGTATGTGTTTATTTGAATATATGTGTTTATTTGAATGCCACAGGATGCTCTGCACAGTAGATGACTCTAATGCAATCTTATCATCCTATTACTAATTCTATATTCTGAGTTTGACATTATTTCAAAATTAGGAATCCATTGATTGTCTCAGATTCTGCAGAATGTTCTTGAATGATATAGAGATAAGCTTTCTCCTTCGGGTATATAATCAAGGTGCCCCCTTCTACTCATGCACAACATTTTTTGTTTTCTCCAAATTTAGCCAAAAAGTTTGCTTGTGGCACCACTAGTGGTTGGATCACTGTTGGTCCTGTATTTAACAGCTCAGCCATGATTCATCTGTTCCACAGACTGCATTTTCATTATGCAGGGCTGGAATGGCTTCCCACAATTCAGCATGTTTTTAGAACCTGGATCAGGAGAAAGGCAAGAAAATGAGGAGATTTATGTATTGGTAGACAGAGCTGTTGATTTTTATTTTAGTTCCAGATTTTATTTTTTTTTAACATGTAAATGTTTAACATGATCTTATGAGGAAATTTTGGCCCTCAAAGCCTCTCATCCTGCCAAAGCTTCTTGTCATGCAGATATGACTGTCCTTGCCTTCAGCCGGAAGGGATGGAAGATGGGCATGCTCAGCAGCTGGTAGGAACAAACTCTCAATTATTAGAATAACTGAATGTCTCACAGCACTCCTTGCCAGGCAGCCAGTACCAGCTGCTGTAATGACAGCTTCTGGGGCAGTGCTGGTTGGCATGGATCATACGCCTTGTTGAAATTTCATTATACTGTGTAAAAGGATGCCTTCTCATAATCCAGTGTCATACAGTTATGCTAACTTCCTTACATCCCATTCATCTGCTAATGCACCTCCCCACTGTCCTTATTTTTGCTCTTTCGACTTAGGGCAATTTCAGATGAAATTGCTTTGAGTATTTTCCATTGACCAGACAGACATGCAGACATTTCCAGGGACCATCAGCAGAGTTAATCTATGCCAGTAACTTAAGTGACTGCTCTTATTTGTGAGAAACCTGAAAGGTTTTTAACCATATGGTTTTTCTCCATTAAGTGCTCCTCTCAGGACCAGGTTTCACATGGTCACAGATGAAGCCACATGAGAAAGCCTGGCTAGAAGAGCGACCACATTCACCTTCCCTGATCTATCTCTCAGTGTGGATAAGACCAGCCAGATCTTGTTTGCACAAGTATCTGGGCAGGCATTCCTCGGAAACGTGGGGCTACCTTTATAGAGGTGACCACAAGGGAGCATCGCATGTGAAGATCAGATTCCACATGAGATACTGCTACAGTGTTCATCTCAAGCTAAGCTTGCTTTGCAGAGAGACTTCCAGCCTGGGATGTCTGCAGCCAGACCACAGCTCCTCCCTCATGGTTGTGTAAGGGGAAGGAAGGACGTGTGTGCTAGGTGTAGGATATGGCACCATGTCAGTGAAGGAGGGTGAGGACTTGAGTTAGGTGTGGGAGCAGAGGAGACAGCCAAAGGCTTCCCCAGGGTATGAGAAAGGCTAGAGGAGGAGGGACAGGAGAGAGTGGCCTGCCTGGAGATGAATGCAGGGTAGATCTGGGGTATATCCTTGTCCCAACAATTATTTCCATCCTTAACAGCCTGAGCTAGCTCTAGTGAAGAGGCAATACTTGGGTTTTTATCTGTGCACTCTTAGCAAACACGTATAAACACACCACTGGATGCAACTGTCCTCTGATTATTTTTATTTGAAGTAGGTTGACTGGACAGCTGCAGAGAAAGTGGGGATGCTCACAGGAAAAAGGCTCTGCTCACTGTGTGTGTTTAGTTAGGAAACATATGAAAATGGATCTCAATTATTGGTAAAAATGGAGTTCCCTCATAGGAAGTAAGACAAATGAATCTTCACCTTTTTTCTAAGTGGTCAGCTCCTGAGCTTCTTCCGAGGCATTTCCCCTTCAGTGATCTCCCAGGAAGAGTCTCCTTCCATCAAGGCAGTGTGGCCAGGCTGTTAGCACCTTGTAGGAGGTTGCCTTCCCTCAGTACCAAGCTGGGCAGATTCCTGACTGGTTTGTTCCACAGCTTTGTGTTTGTCTTGGGGGCCAACCAAGACCTGCTAAGGCTGAGGGCTGGTGCTCATACCTGTGTTGCCATCTCACACCAGTGGCAGCAGCTGATGGATGTGTACATGGTGGGGTGTCTTGCTTCTCCACCCCCAAGGACAAGTGAATGAATCTAAAAACAGTAAGCAGTGACCTATGACTGTGTCTGCTGATGTCAGCAAGGATTTTTGTGTTGACTTAGTAGATTTTCTGAAAATGCCACGTTCGTGTGTACTTTGCTGCCTTACATGAAATGGAGCATATGCCTGTCATAGAGCTGCCCAGCAGCCTTCTGCCAGCTTCCCTTAGCCCCATGCCACCAAAAGCCCCAAGGAATGGTGAGCCTCACTTATGGATGAGGCAGGTGGGACGCAGGGTGGGGTGCAAAGCTGAGATCATTTTGACCTGATGAACCAGATCATTTGGATGCATTTCAGCAGGGCATATCCATGCAGGTTGATGCTCAATCTTGAAGTGAGTGCCTGGAGCCATGCTCCAGTTTATCATTCAGTCTCTGACCTGGGTCAGATGCCTTCAGTGAACTAATCCTTCTCAAGCACACCCTTGCCTGATTTATTTGAATGTTGGACTAGGTGAGCTCAGTGAAGGAAGGTAGTGTTATAGTGTCATCATGTTTTCATTTGGTGGATCTGGTTTGTTGTATTCACATGCCTTTTTCTGCCACTGTAATTACATTGTTTTGGAGGAGGTTGCTTTCTCCATTTTTCTCGTCTCCTAGAAAATACAGCTTTTATTTCTGTTATGATTTTTTCAGAACTGAACTTAAAGCACAGGACCAGATTCTTACATGTTTTATCCAGGAAACCTTTCTACTAAACCTGAAGTCACCTTCTGGGGTTAAGGAGTGACAAAGAAAACAGGATCAAACTCAGATTTCCATTTCTACACATATTTGAAGAATGAAATCCTCTTTCTGCAAAAATGAATGACTAAACTTCCCATAGTCTTCAATACAGCAAAGAATGAAAGTATCAGTCAAATACATATAATTTGATGGTAAAAGTCAGCAGTCAGTCAATGTTCTCATTAAGTGTCCCTACACCTACTTGACCCAGCTTGCCCTTTTGTGCCAACCTGGAGACTGAAAGCCTCAAGAACCTCCTGTGCAGCTGTACTTCAGCAGTAATTCCAAGGAGCATGTTTTTCTTTGTTCAGACTTTTAGCTTTCTATCAGAATACCTACCATTTTAGAGATCGGCTTCCAACTGTGCTAAATGCTGTATGAGCACAGCACCTGATCTGGTGTGATCCAGCAACAGACTGACAGCAATGGTAACACTGTTTGATACTTCCTTTTGTAAGTAAATAAAATTACATGTTTCTTCTTGGGTTGTTTATCATGTTTCTTCATTTGTACTCTCTGACCTGTCATGGAATGCCTTCTTATTACAGAGCAGGAAAATGGCTGATATTTTCACAGATGTTAAGATCAAAATGGATCATATTGACACCTTCTCCAAAATACAGAACAAAGAATTTCGCCCAGTGATTTCTGTATGAAGTCCAGTAATCTCAAGAGGAAATAACAAAATGGTTTCAGAGAGGCATTCAGTCTTTAAATAAAGATTTCGGGTGGTGGAGAGTCCATCACAGCCCACAATGCAGTCATCCAGTTCTTCATCAAGTTCACAATTAAAATTTTGTACCTCATTTCCAATAGCAATTTTTCTAGCTCTGGGCTTACATGACTAAATCTTACTGCTAGATTCAGTATTTACTACTGTGACTACAGTAGTTACTACTCCCCCACAGAGAGAGAGTTGCCCATGTTATCTTTGATAATCACAAATTACTTAGATCTATCTCTTCATGTTTATTAGATTTCAAAAGGATGTTATGGATCTTTTATGGAGTCCTTTCCAACACCCTTTAAACAGCAAACTACTGCCTTTTTTCACTTGGCAAACATAAATACGATTATTTGGGGCTTCTCCAGTTATCCTCTTTAGAGAATTTTCATACCAAAGATCTTCCTTAAGGCAGCTAATTCCTATATGTGGAAGCTTAAATAATAGCTCTGCCTATTTATAACTACATTAAGTTTTCAATTTATTTTCATCTTGCTCTTGTGTGTAAGCCTCTGCCATTCCTGCCATTTCTGAGCAATGAGCATTCTGGGAATTCCTGTGACTGTGCACTGAGAGACAAATGCTATTACCTCTCCTACTACCTTGTAGGTTTTGTATAGGCACAAAGAAAGAGTTAATGACACCACTAGGAATAAAGAAGAGGAGAAAAGCAAAAAACAAACAAAACCAAAAAAATATTATTCAGCTGAACAGCAATATTTATTTTTAAATCCTGATCCTGATTTAACATTTAGCAAATTGATTTCTATAATAATGACTGTTGGAATGCAAGCCATGAGCTGACACCTGTCAAGTCAGAAAAAAACCTGTGTAATGTGCTTTGTTATAGATCTCAGTTCACCTGCTTCTGTACAGTTGTCTAGTACTACCTGAGAATTCTGTAGGATAGTAACCTGGCCCCCAGCTATAGATTTCTCATATATTCATATCTCATGAGAGATTTCCCATTTATCATATCTGTCAGCTGCATATGGGTGTCTCATGTGCCCTGGGACCTCTTAAATGACACTACATGCCCAGAAGTGGACAAGGAGGCAAGACATGCATTTGTTTGTTATTGAATGTAAATGATGCACAAGTTACAAGTTATTGTCATCTTGTGTGTAAAACTGACAGCACATATGAAAAAAAGCTGCATAGACAGTCAGTGAAGAGCAGGCAGGGTCTCTGAGTACATATGAATTAGACATGATTTTCTTCATCTCAATGTCTCTGGTCATGGTAAAGTACTGTATAATAGAGATGATGAATTGATTGATAAATATTAATTTATAAAATCATACGCCTGAAATAAGTTGTGTGGCACTGGATAGGGCATGAAATGAGAAGCTCTTCCACATGGAGAGTGGATTCAAATGGCTTGGGGACTACTGTGTAATCCATGAGTATTTTGTGAGAGAAGAAAAGGGAGAAAAATGAGAGATTCTTGATCTACTAATCATATGTCCATTCTTGCCATTTCAACTACAGTCACATTTTCACAGAATCACAGAATCAGAATGGGTAAGTTTGGAAGGGACCACACTGGTTCAACCTCCCTGCTCAAGCAGGGTCATCCTAGAGCATATTGCACAGGATTGTGTGATGGTTCTTCAGGATCTCCGGTGAGGGAGACTCCACAACCTCTCAGGCCTTGTACTTAGCCTTGTTGAACTTTGCGAGGTTTACATGGGCCTATCTGTCCAGCCTGTCCAGGTCCCTCTCAATGGCATCCCTTCCCTCCAGCATTTCAGCCACACCGCACAGCTTGGTGTCATTGGCTAACTTGCTGAAGAGTCACTCAAACCCACTGTCCATGTCACTGACAAAGATGTAAAACATCTATAGGGTCCATTAAGCAGTTCTCCCTATCTCAATCCATGATTTTTCAGTAGTTTTAGATCAACCATCAGAATTGATATCTGGCTGTTCGCAGATCTCTATTCAAAGTTGCTACTAATGTTTCAGTAATGCTAATTATATGAAAAGAATGAGAGCTCCTTGGACAGTTGTGGTGTCTCCCTTTCCAAAGCTGTAGGGAGCTACCCAGTTTTAGAGATGACAGGAAAGAAAACAGCTTGCTCACACTCACTGAGAAAGTGGCAGCCTGGCAGACCTGCTGCTGAGGCCAATCTCAGCAGCAATGAGCCTGAGACTGTGCATACCTCCAGGAGACTCAGCCCATAGGTGAGAGAAACTCAACGCCCATTCTCTCTTTTTAGTTTTCATCATATAATCTCTTATAGAGATTGTTATGGCTTAACCCTTCAGAAAATGTTCCTGGTCACTCAGCTGCTGGCTGTGGTGAGCAAGCCAGCTCAGGCACAGGAGGTATGCATAGGTGTCTGAGCCCCAAGAGGTGTCCAGGAATGAAGAGCTCCAGAGTTCTGAATTTGGCTCTAACACCAACTGATTTTCAGAAGACCTTGAATTTCAATCAGGAATAGCAATAGCAGAGTCCATAAGGACTGCAGAAACAAACAGGGCCAGTTTGGCCAAGGGCTTCAAGCCTACTAGTAGAAATTACATCATGGGTTTAGACAGAGAGGTGGAACCTGCCAATGTCTTGATATCTGATTAACATCAAAGTAAGATAGGAGGAGGTATCTGCAGTTTCTGCTGTATATGAAACAGCCATCCCTACACCAGAGGCTTTCAATTTTTAATTTGCTGCCGATATCAGTACCCAGAAGGATGGAACTGTGGAAGATTTTCCTTAGATCAACAGCAGATATGGCTGAGCTTGTTCTTGGAGGAACCCTGCGAGGCAGGCATAAAGAAGGGGACAATTACTTTGCAAGTCAAACGTGATATATCACCACTTCCAATGATAAAGGAAAAGCTTTCAGAAGTATGTGTAGAAAAAATGGTGGGAATGAAAAAAACAGTCTTTAAAATCTGGACCCAAGCCTGGAAGGGAGGAGGCCCATAGCTGCTACCCAATGAGCTAACATTGACCAGTTGCGTCTTTCTACACCTTCACTATTCCCTTTCACCAACATCCACCAATTGACCTCTTTCTCTCTTGGTCTCAACCCAGTCAAGCTAAACTCACAGTCTTCCTGGTTTGAACCTCATCACGTACTCTTGCTTCCCTTCAATTCAGTTCACACTTGTTCAGCTCATGTTTGTACAGTCCAGTGGCACATTCACAAGTAACCCTAGTCACTTAGTTGTGTTCTGATACAGTCAAAAGTGAGAAAAAATATTTACAAGATGCATCAGTGTAGCTATTTGTTTCAGAAGAAAAAAAAAAGGTGTTGGAATGATAGGGCTTTGGGAGAAAATATTAGAATGCCTACATTATTTTCAACAAAAATCTCAAATCCTTAAAGGTAGTACATGACAACATTAGGTCAAGTTGTCCGGTCTATTATCAACATTTTGGTCAGACATCCCTATTGTAAGGTACTGGGCAACTGAAAATAAACTGGCTAAGGACCAAAGTTGAGAAATAAATGTCTATGGCTAATATCTTACTTAGTATGAACTTGTTTATACAGGCAAACATATCATTATTTACAGACAGGTCATTTAAGGATGCAACAACAAAGAATTGCAATAAGAAGAAAGACTGAGTTTATCTGGGGTTATGAAAAATTTCTGCATTACCATAAATCAATTAGGACTTTGTCTACATTCATAGCACCAATAGCTGACATTTATTCGTTAGTGTTTTTCTTACAGGAAGTCTAAAATAGAAAAATTTAAGAAGGTCATTAGGGACAACAAGTGAATAGGTTTGATGTTTTACTTTAAAAAAAAAAGGAATGAGAAATGGAGTAATTTCACTTCCTGGCATATTACAAATAGTAATCCAGAATGTGGTCATTTCAGTTATGGGGATACATTACAAAAAAATCTGTCACAAATAAAGACAACATCAGATTAATTAAAAATTTGAGATTAAATAGTGACTACATCACTTTTCCACTAGAGGGAAATGTATAGATCGATTTATAGAAATCAGGAAATTTTTCATTTTACGTTGTAAACCAGATGTGTCATAGCCTTGCCTGATTGACTTCTTTTCCAAATTGTTACATATTTTTTATATCAGAATTTTATTTAGAAATGAGAGATGAAGCGCTCACAACATCTAAAGCCCTTCAATGATTAATTGCTTTTACCAATTGGAAGTTAATTTCACAGAATCACAGAATGGGTTGGGTTGGAAGGGTCCACAGTGTGCTATCTGGTACAACCTCCTTCCTCAGTCAGGGTCACCCTAGAGCACATGGCACAGGATTGCATCCAGATGGTTCTTCAGTATCTCCACTGAGGGAGACTCCACAACCTCTCTGGGCAATCTGTTCCAGTGCACGGTAAAAAGCACAATAAAAACAGTTCTTCATATTCAGGTGAAAATTTCTGTGCATCAGTTTCTGCCCATTGCTTCTTGTTCTGTTGGTTGGCACCACCAAGAAGAGCCTGGCTCCGTCCTCGACATCGGCCGTTTAGATATTTCTAGACTGTATTTTCTCCACTACCACTCACAGCCTTTGAACTTTATCTTACTTTTGCCACACTGAACTCACTTCCCTTTCTGAAATACAGAGTACTCCCCTTGGGACAGCAAGAAGGTCACAATGGCCCAGTGTCAGCTCGATATGCAGGGTTGCAGGATGACTCTGTTCTTTTTCAGCTCTGCCATCGGCCACTCTCTGGTTCACTCAAATAACCCCTCTATGACTTATTTAAGCATAGAAATGTCCATGACATACAATCAAGGAGAGTGTTTAAATGAAACACGACTAGCTCTGCTGATTATTTCCATCCGAGTAGATTGGCACATTGAGTAAATTGATTTAAAACATATAGTTCTAAGATAAGCACATAAATACAGCTGCTTTCAGTGATCCTGGATATACAGCACCTTCCATTAGCAGTTTTTTTCCCAGCTCACCAAGGGCCCCAGGGAGCAAAAGGTCAGTATCCCACCCATCTCTCACCGTGATCTCGCCTGGCAGCTGGGCCCCATGCTTCACCCAGACAGACATGCTCCAGCCTCTGGGAACCCCAGTGCACCCTATGTCAGCAAGGAACTGCTCTGAGGCAGCAATAGGTGTGGTGTCATCAGAGATATGGCCTCTTAATTGGTAGGCAAGCTTGCTGAATGAAGTTGAATTGGCAAGATACGCCAGCAATATCTTGCCCAGGCTCTTATTTCTCCATCTTGCTCAACTGAAATAATGTTAGACCAACAATATTTGATTCTGGCAGTACTCACACTTAGGAGAGTAGTCCACAATGAAGCTGCATAAAGAAAGTTGATTAAAAAAGTTGAAATTAATTATTTTAAAGTCATGACTATTCAGTAGAACCCAATTTTGAGAATGCTATTCATGTAGCTAGTTTTGGGATGTTTGATAGGTTTATTTTATTTCATTTAGAAAATGAAGCTCATTAATTCTGGCTTGCTTTATTTTATGGCACCTGTGCTGGTTTTGGATGGTGTAGAGTTAATTTTATTCACAGTAGCTGGTGTGGGGCTGTGTTTTGGATTTGTGCTGAGAAGTGCTGGCAACACAGGGATGTTTTAGTTATTGCTGAGCCGTGCTTGCACAGAATCAAGGCCTTTTCATTTTCCCACCCTACCTCACCAGTCAGTAGGTTGGGGGTTTACAAAAAGTTGGGAGGGTACACAGCCAGGACAGCTGACCCCATGTGACCAAAGGGATGTTCCAGACCTTATGGCATTGTGCTCAGCAATAAACCAGGAAGAAGGTTGGTGGGAAGGCTGCTCTTCAAGGACTGGTTGGGCATCAGTTGGTTGATGGTAAGGAGTTGTTTCAATTTTTATCACTTGTCTTCCTTGGGCTTTATTTTCTCTCTCTATTATCTCCCACTCCCCCCACCCCCCATTTATTAGTAGTATTATTGTTGTGATTGTTGGTTTTATTTTAATTAGTAGACTTTTTATCTCAACCCATAACTTTTCTCAGTTTTACCATTCCAATTTACTCCTCCATCTGATCAGGGAAGGGGAGGAGGGTGTGAGTGACTGTGTGGTGCTTAGTTGCCAGCTGGGGTCAAACCATGGCAGTATCACACCTTGGATTTTTCTTGGTGCGAAAAGCTACTGTTAAGAACAGCCCTGAAGAGCAGAGCCCTTGTTGTCCTTTGAAGGCCACTGAAGCTGGCCCTGCTTTGAGCTGGGGGTCAGAGTAGATGATGTCCAGATGCCTTCTGATGTAAACAACTGCATAAGAAGGACTGCTTGCTGCAGTGAGATGGACAGCCTTACTACCTGTGAGCAGAAGGCTTTAGGGGTTTGATAGCAGTGTACTCCATAATATGGTCATGTCATCACTAGAGGCAGGCCATCACTTTTGCAGTGAGTTCCCATAGCCTTAGGACTGAGCCTTGTCAGGCTTGTTCTCTCCTTCACCTGCCTGCAGCTTTGTTTTACTTATTTTGACTGTAGTAGCAATTTTTCTAACTAACCAGGTAACTTACATGTAACTTATTTCTGTTCATCATTGTATGGTATAATCTCAGTTTTATACTGGTAGCAGTAATAAGCGGTTGTTTTGAGTAGAATAAAATATTCACAACTCTAATACAATGATGGAGAGAAACACAGATCTGATACAATAGCAGAGGCCATGAGAAGCAGAGATGTAACATGTGGCATAGAGAAAGACAGACATGGGATGATAAATTATAAAGCTGCACTAAACTGGATTTAGGGAAAACAGAACAAAGAAACAGTATCTCACCTGTGTAGAGGGCACATTAAATTCTGACGTTATGTGACAGTGTAGACCAAAGAAGAAAGAGAAATATGTATAAGTATGTTAGCAAACATAAAGGTACCCCATGTGGCTTCTAGAGGGAGGAATAAGTAACCAATGACATCAATGCAATTTGCTTACTAAAGAGGGACTTAAGAGGCTGATGACTTACTGTGTTACCATCTCCAGCAGCCCAAAGCTGCTGACTTTAGAACTTAAAGGTGCAGTGCAAGGGTGACCATTACCCTGAGAAAAAGGACATCTACTAAGAACTGCATTTGAATTGTATTACTACTATGAGACTTTTTCTAAAAGAATTATTATTCTATTTCAGTAATAATTAGATCTAGACTAATAACAGTTCTAGAATTGGATTGATACATTTTCCATTATAAAATTTTTGGATTTACTAATATAAGGTGTGCTTCCTCTGTGCCTGTTAACAATACTTTGAGTGTAACAGACTCATCAGTTCCGTTCAACTTATTAATCACTTAAGGCATTTAAGGGAATTCCTGAATACAGGAAGATTTCCTTAATGCATAGTGTCAACACAATGACTTAAAAGTTTCAAAATCTTAAAAAAAATTTTAAATACACCTATTAGATATTGTGCTTTCTTCTCTGATGGCAGTGAATTCTACCATGAGCAAAAAATCCAGCAAATTAATTACTTTTTTTGTTTTGCTCTCAGTCTATTTATTTGGTAAATGCCTCTCTTCCTGCATAGAAATTGACAGCAAAAACAAGCACACATCCACATTTACCACAGGTGAATTCAAACCTCCAGAAGGGCATGAATTACTCTTTTTTGCTGTGGAAGCATAAGTGGGAGTCAGGACTGTTCTGCACAAGGGCAATCACTGCGTCAGGAGATCTCTAAGAACCAGATCAGATTGTCAGACTTTGGAACAGGAAACAGAAGTGTGGAGGGATGACCCAAGGAAACACACAGTAAGACAGCAGCAGCATTTGGCAGCAATGCAGATGTGTTATCCACACTTCCTGACTTAATGTCTAATGCCCTTTTCACTGAATAACAATACATCCCTCCCAAACCAAAGCTAATGCTTTATCTAGGCCTGCTCCATCTCCCTCAGTTGTGTAGGATATCCTTCCTAGTTCCCTTCATCATATTCCCGGCATCCTGGCACCTGAGAGTTTCCCTCATCACAGTTTTCTCTTGTCAGAGCTGAACCTGACACCAGGACACCATACAACATAGCGCCAGAAAGATTATTTCTTCCCTTACTGGACTGGACAGCACAAAACAAGCTCTGAAGGAATACAGATTCCTTCTGCAGGGACTACATAACATCCCTGTTCACAGTTACCTCTCAGGAACTGTCACATATGTCTCAGCATCACATCCATTTGGCAGCTGGTCACTAGTGGTGTCCCCCAAGGGTCGGTGTTGGGCCTGGTTTTTTTTAATATCTTTATTGATGGTCTGGACGAAGAAATTGAGTCCACCATTAGCAAGTTTGCAGATGACACCAAGCTGGGAACAAGCGTTGATCTGTTAGAGGGTAGGAGGGCCCTACAGAGGGGCTTTGACAGACTGGAGAGATGGGCTGATTCCAATGGGATGAAATTTAACAAGTCCAGGTGCTGGTTTCTACGCTTTGGTCACAGTAACCCCATGCAGAGCTATAAGTTGGGGACAGAGTGGCTGGAGAGTGGTCAGGCAGAAAGGGACTTGGGAGCACTGGTAGACAGGAAACTTAATATGAGCCAACAGTGTGCACACATGGCCAAAAAGGCCAATGGTATCTTGGCCTGCATCAGGAATAGTGTGGCCAGCAGGACCAGGGAAGTGATTCTTCCCCTGTACTCAGCACTGGTTAGGCCACACCTTGAGTGCTGTGTCCAGTTCTGGGCCTCTCAGTTTAGGAAAGATGTTGAAGTGCTTGAACATGTCCAGAGAAGGGCAACAAGGATGGTGAAGGGGCTGGAGCACAAGCCCTATGGCGAGAGGCTGAGAGAGCTGGGGCTGTTTAGTTTGGAGAAGAGAAGGCTCAGGGGAGACCTTATTGCTCTCTACAACTACCTGAAAGGGGGTTATAGTCTGGCAGGGGTTGGTTTTTTCTCTCAGGCAACAGGTAACAGAACGAGAGGACACAGTCTCAAGCTCCATCAGGGGAGGTTTAGGCTGGCTATTAGAAGAACTTTTTCACTGAAAGGGTTATTCGTCATTGGAATAGACTGCCCAGGGAGGTTATAGAGTCACCATCCCTGGAAGTTTTTAAGAGAAAACTTGATGAGGCACTTAGTGCCATGGTATAGATGAAGGATTCGTGATTGATGTTGTTTAGGTTGGACTAGATGATCTCTAAGGTCTTTTCTGACCTTGATGATTCTGTGATTCTGTAACTCCTGGTACCACCAGAAGGAGGTTATTCTGGCAGCATTGGACTGAGGCTTTCATCCTGTATTAAATTTGATGTTATTCTATAACACTTCTATGTATCCAGAACTGTGGTCGTGCCGTTCACAGTGATGGTGCCAACAAGACTCCTGCACTGAGGAGTCTGGGATATTAGGAGAATGTGACAACCACACCTGTGACATCTGCCCACACATAGGAATAAGTGCATAATTAAAACAGTGCTTTCACTTTACAATGGACAATGTGTGGGGACTCTGGTTGGCTCCAGTGAGGTTTCACATTATTTCACATATATCATATTAATATAATGAGATTAAATGGTAAAAGGCCATTAAGGCGGGAAGATCAAAGCCTTTGGAGGCGCATAATAAGTCAGCAAAAGTCCTAAATGCCTTTGATTCAGCCCCTTTGGCGTAAATCCTGTAATAATGCTTTCACTACCTGACCATATACTACTTTTTCAAGAGGCTTTCTTCCCCATTCAAAGCAAAGCTGATTCTTTTCAACATCGGTATTCTTGACATTAGTGGGTTAGAGGGTGGAAAAAGCAGGATATGTGGGAGGACATCATCTGACATACAGGCAAGGCGTGCTTATTTCTGGTGTAAAAGCAAAACAGGTGAGATTTTGAAATCCAAACACCTCCAGAAATAGAAAGAATGAAGATTGTTTTTTTATAATATGTGTTCACACATAAAATAATATTAAGGACTGTCATAGTTACAGGGGCTGGGACTGGTTTGTCACTATGAGGGTATAACCAAAAACTGTACATTCTATACCCTCTATGTCATTCCTGATGGGCTGTTCATGATAAATCATTTGGTAACAGCTGCCCAGAGCACACTTCACACCCCAGGCCACAATGGAGAAGGAAAAAGATCCAGGGAGACATTAACCCCTCCACACCCAGCTGGAGGGTCCTCCCTGCTCATGGGCCCAGCTGCACTGACACAATAGGCACTTACAACGGCCCACATCATCAAAGGATCCAAAATATCAAAGGACTCCCAGAGATAAAACAACCATTGTGAAATTCCCTGCCCTGGGGAAGGTACCGGACATTCCCACCTGAACCTGGGCGTATATAACCTTCGGGTTTGGGGACTTGGGGTACTAGTCCTCAGATCCAGAGGGGGAGCAGAACTCCAGCAGGACTGTGACTGCCACTCTGGAGGAGACTGCCATCATTTCTTCAACAGAACTGCTGTCTTCAACAGGACCATCATCCCAACTACCAGGTTTTTCCTTTCCTTCTGCTCTGCACCCAGGGGCACCATGCAGTGCTTGGCACAGGAGCTTGTGAGCACCGTGCTTTCCTGTCCCAGGGGAGCTGGGTTGTACTTTGTCCTTTACCTTGTGACATTGTATGTATTGTAATCTTTTTAGTAAATTGTAGATCTGACTTCTGGTCTCTCTAAACTGGATTCATTTCTCCCGCCGGTTTACTTTTAAACCAGTACAAAGGACAAGTGAGTTTTAAGCCCGTAAGAGTCAAGAGAGGTGAACTTTTAAACTGACAGACAAGCATTCATTTTGCTCAATTCAAATTCATGTAAGCATGTAGCTGTTGCTGGAACTCAGCATCCATTCCCCATCTTGACTATAAACAAGTTAATCCAAGTCTTGTTCTGGACTTCATCAATGTCTTTTGGCCTGAGTTTAGTAAATGAAGGGACCTGGGGAAAAAAAAAACCCACCAAACTTTTTTTCACCAAAGTGTGGGGTGACAGATAAGGTCATAAAAGGAGAGAAAAGCTCTTGATGGCTCCTGGAAGACCCCATCACCTGGGGAGACATTCTCAGAAACTGATAAGCCTCAGTATAAAGCAGGATTGACTGAAGAATGGGGTGAGATGGAAATCTCACAGCCTTTCTTCTAAAACTCCTGGAGGCATGAAGCCAGACATAGTCTTTGAGCCTCTGTCTCCATCTTTTGTCTGTCTCAAAGCAATTGTCCAACATCCCCAAAAGGTTTGTTTATTTGCCTGACATGTCGCTCAAGCTTGTCTAAGAGAAAAGAAAGTTATAAAAGAGATCTGAACCTAGATAAAACTGGGGAGGAGTTCCATCCATATTCGTGGAGGTAACTGGCAAATGCTTCTCTCCCTCTGCTCCACTTGAATATCTTGGGGTGAGTGATCACTAACTAATGTTACTGTCTTTCCTTTTTTTATACTTAACACTTTGTTTTGCTCCAAGTGGGTGTATTGCTATTAAGTTATGTTTTACTGTTAAATGTGTTTTGCTGTACTGTCAGGTTTGTTGTGTGGTTCTGTTAAGTCCTAAGGTCTTTGGTATTTTGCTCTAGTAAAAATATTTTTAATTACCCTGCTGTAATATGTAAGATTTTGTTATTAATTTGCTTGGTGCCCATTTGTGTAGCATGCTAGTAGGTAACTTTCATAGCCACAGTATATTTTCGTAGTTAAAATGTTACCAAAGACATATCAAATCCTCTTCAATTGTTACGATTTGGTATTAGTAAACTTAATTTGTCAACTGATCAGAGTCAGTCCATAGTATTGAGGGGCTGATAGTTCTCGATGGCAAAATAACTCATGGGAGCAGGGGGGACTCTTTGAGGGGCCTTGCTTTCCCTCTTGCTATTACAGTGAACTCCCAGAAAAACTTCCTGTCCACAATCAGTGAATCTGTTAGTGAAAGGTCTTGATTACGTGGACCTTTAGCAGACTGGTTTGGACATCCTTTTGGGGGTGGGACACTGAATAGCCCTAAAAAATACATTAATATCCACAGGACAGAAATTGTCTTTTTTTCTGTTCCCCTTCATGTGACACCAAGTCATAAAAAAGGCAACTAGCTGAAAGGAGTTCCAAGGAGTTATTGTATCCAAGTACAGACAAACTGAGACACCACAAGTTATCTTACATGCAGTTGTGAAATCCCTGCATAACCAGTCCAGTTGTCTATGATCAAGTATTATGAAATTCTTTATGTAAGGATAAAGAAGCATTATGTGCAGCAACCACTTGTTATGGTTATTTGCTTTCTCAAATTTTGTTTTGGGGAGAAATTGGCATGGTTGGAAGCAAAACAAGGCAACCTACTGCATTTGATTTATAACCTCTCACTTTGCAGGCGTGGGAGAGTTGGATGCAATCGTCTGTAGCTTCATAACTCAGCACTGTAAAGCAACTAGAATTTCTGAATTAAAAGAAAAAACCTAGTGTTCAAATTAGCCTTTTCAATTTTTTTTTGCTAAAATGTAACAATTTGAGAAAGCCTGTATGGAACTGCACAAGGACTGCATGAGTAGCACTGACTGTGTGTCCCTGGAGAGGCCAAGAAAACAGGAAAGAGAGCCAGCCAAGAGGAACATTTGGGAGAAGGTTCTCAAACTTCCCTATACCTTCAGGATTGTTTCAAAACTCTAAAGCTAAAAAATAAAAATATGGACTTGACAAAATAAGTAACCTGCACTGTAGAATATGTGGGGTCCCAGGGAGATTTGTGACATTTAGTAATACCATCTGTCATGAACAGCACTGAGGGAATAATCCAAAGAAATACAGCTGTTTGAAAATTGCCTCCAAGACCATTTCTAAATAAACAATTAAATCAAAATTTTGCCCATTATAAGCACTGTAACACAAAAACCACTGTTTTCCATTCACAAAAGAGATATTGCAAATGGGAAATCTCAAAAATATTCTTACTTGATATTATTTGGAAGGAATAGTTTTGATATTTTTCATAATCTGTTGTGTTAATTTTAGGATGGTTGTGACTAGGAGGAATCAATCCTATGATACCATTCTTTATCAGTAATTACACTTAGAGTTGTCTTGCTCTCACAAATACATAAGAAAATAAAGTTTAGTATTTTACTTCCTCCAAATGGCCATATACAGATGGTTCTTATGATTAATTTCTTGCTGATAACCTGATTGTACCCAGTTCAAACTTGACCTACAGGAAAGGAAAGGCATTTACATTAATCAACACATTTCAGGTGTACTTACATTTTTTTGTCCAGAGCTAGTTATGTGTGTGGGACATTATCTATAAACCGTAATAGGGAAAAATGGCTTTTATCATATATTCTCCACTGTTTGTAATTTTTTAAGAGACCTAGTGGAAAAAAGTCTTCTCTCTGTATTGGAAATTTTCTTTGCCAAATACTTACGTTTAAAAATAATCTGGTTAACCATCTCAGTAGGTTTATAATATCTAGCAAAAGTAAAATTAGTGTTTATTGACTATAAATCTGTAGCTCTATCATGTATGCTGTTATTGGTGACACTTGACAGTAGAAAATGTTCTCTGTGATACCTGAGCCATGTTCAGCCTTGTAAGTAACTGCAGTTAATGTCATACCATGAAAGGCGATGTAATTAAAAGCATTTATAGACTTATTTATGGTTAAAGGAGAAATGGATTTTTACAATGCTATTTTTCTCACTAGAATGAAAGAGGAAGCAGAAATTTGCTTCCAATTAAGATTTTATATCTTCGTAATAAGCTTGAGCTACAGCACAATGTCCCTGGCGAACTGGGGAACTACCTGCTGGTTTCCAGTTCTTTTGATGCCATCATCTACTTCCTGCCACAGGTTACGTGCATACTGCTACTATGCACTAATTATACCATCATGTATGCAATATGATTAACATGTTAACAGTGTAATTGCAATAAACACTGATAAATCTTGCCTTCACACTTTTAAATTCTTTGTTGATAATGACTATATACACTCCAGCATTATCTCAGACTTAAATTTTCAGGAATTTTCATCATATCTCTCAGCAATGCTACCCCTGTTACAGACCAAACAGTCTTCTGCATGTGTATATTTCCTGGAGACTATAGTAGAAAATACACAGAAGAAAAAATGGCCTAGAGCCCAGGCAGGAAATCTTGTGAGTTTCTGTTTGTGCAAAAGAGATGCCTGGTCCCTCATGGGAACTCTTAAACACTACCTAAATATCATACAGTGCAGCAAGTGAAAGGTGCAGCACATGAAGTCAGAGTCAGAGACTTAAACTTGGATTTTCCTCTCCCTAGAACACTTTCTTTCTAGTGTACCCCAAGGGCCAGTACTGGTACTTCCCTGCTGGAATATGGGTGCTTTCCAAGGCACACATCCAAATGCAGTAGAGACATCCTTCTCTGCTATATCAGCCCCACCAACCCCTGTCTGCTGACAAAAGACATTTCAAGGACAGTATGAATGCCAAGCAGTCAGCCTTTCAAGAAACTACATTCACTTTCATTGCTCTCGGGGCAGTTACATTAAGAAATTAATGCTTAATATGGTGTTAGAATAGTGAGAGACCATGGTCCACATGCTGTCCGGGCTCAGTGGAATAATTAACTGCCCCACAATTGGAGATGCACATGTGCTTATGTGTATGTGGCAGAATAACATTTTGCAGAAAAAAAGAAGGATTTTTCCAACCTTTAAGCAGCCTCCTTACTCTGACTATAAAATTTTCCAGTGTTTCTGAAGAAATGAAAATCTCTACAGGTTGTACCCCACAAAGTTTCTGGCAGATGAATCCTGCCATGGTCTGTCCAGAGAAGTGCCACCTTGGGAGAGCTCTGAGGACGTGAGCTTCATGCCATCCGCTTTGTGTGAAAATGTTTAGAGCTCACTTTTGATGACACACCTGCAAATTTTGTCTTGCAATTAAAGGCTCTGCAAAGGCTTTACACTTCCATTTTGAAGTAAAATATTGCCCAAAGAGTTTGTGGACTTCCCATTCCTGGAGATGCTCAAAACCAAGCTGGATGGGGCTCTGAGTAACCTGGTCTAAGGGAAGATTCCCTGCCCATGGCAGGGGGATTAGAACTAGATAATATCTAAGGCCCCTTGCAACTCAAACCATTCTATGATTCAATGAAATACCAATTCCTCCTGTGCTTATCTGGCAAGATTTGAACTCTTGCAAACACAAGGGAAGACTCCAGAAAAGTGGAGGGTTTCCTCTTAGCACATTGTGTGCCAGGAACGATGTCAGAAGGCTATTATGGCTGTATCACTAGGGTTGATGAAGAAAGATTTATGCCTTCCTCTTTGTACCTGCTCAGGGGTGACCCAGTCACCACCATCATTGTGATATGGAGTTCCCAGGAAAAACAGGAGGAAGTATTCTTTGCTAAAGATTAATTTGCTTTATGGTGGCTCTTTATCACTGGGATGAGAAGAGAGGCACTGGAGAGCCTTTGCTCTTTGCTCTTGAACTAATAAATAGTAATAATAGCCTCTGAGAGAGCCATGTCCAGGTGTTTTCCACAGGTGTCCCCGTTTCTTCTCAGCATAACTTTTACCCTCTGGAATTTTCCTCCCTCTTCTGTAGCAGGGCTCCTCCTCCCAGCGCTGGCTGCCACCTCCTGCCCAGACAGCCCCAGGCTCAGGCAGAGGTGCCTTTGCAGGCATTGCTCCCAGTCCACTGCTCCCCACCTCTGCCTGAGGCAGGAGCTTACCCGGGGACAGAGATTCCTGACATGTGAGGCATAGGTATGCCTTGGTGCCAGAAGGGTGGGGAAGACACTCTCAGCACATTAAGGGGTAAAACACCACTGTCTCTGCCCTTCACCCTCACCCAGACCTGCTTACAGAAAGAACCTCTTCTCCAGAGACCTTGAAGTGGCTCTTGGCCTCTTCCTAAAGGAACTTCATGCTGACCCCTGAGGATGGTGGTGGCACTTTCTCCACAGTCAGCCCCTTTCTAGACCACTATTGAGAAGTTTCCCTTTGTTAGATTGGGAAGGGCTGATGTACAGATGTATAGTTAGGACTGTATAAGTTTATGTATTGGCAAAGGTTTTTACTCCTTAAACCATCTAAAAGAGGTTAGAAGAAGAAGGTTTAAAAGGGACAGGAGAAATCCACATAAATATACTCATAGATGTGTTTTATCAAAACTTTATATGTAAGGCTGCTTAAAAAAAATCCTAATATTTATTGAACAAATGAGAATTTTCCCCCTCAGAGTATCTTGATTCCTATCTGAAAGTCTATGTTAAAAAGTATTCTACAAACATTATCTCATAATGGTTTGAGCTTTAGTGTAGAGTTTATGTTACAGTAAAATAAACACCTGAGCAATGTAAACATGCATGACCTGGTTCTAAGAAACCAGGGGGGAGGGGAAAGTGGTATTTTTCTCTCTTCTGATGTTTTTGCTCCAAGGTATATTTTTTCCCCTAGTACCTAATCAAAAATGTTTCTTAATACTTTGGTGTTAAGTTATAGCTCCCCCATTGGAGGATTATTGGGCGGAGAACAACAAGGGTGTTTCCTTTCCCTCTAAGTGTTTCACTTTTTTTTTCCAGGCAAATCGTAACTTGGCTCCCTACACGATTTGAGTGTCAAAAGGAGGCAGTTGCAAGATCCATAGTGGCCAAGGCTTAGGGGGATGAGTTGTGATGGCCTCAGTTGTGCAACCTGAACAGCACTGTGAAAGCTGCAGGAACCATGCCACAGCCTTGTCAGAGCAGTGTGACAGTCCACGTCATCCCACCTTCCAGCCAACTAGAAATACTATGTCCAGTCTTGTCTTATGCAAGCCCACAATACATCCAGCACTGCAACTTGCTGCAGCACTTAGTGGAGAGTATTAATTCAGCTCTCAGAAGTGAGGAATACTTGTTCTTTCAAGCCAGTGATATTCCAGCATGTCTTCAGAAATATATTCTTCTGCTTAAGAAGGATATTCTCTGTATATCAGGCTTTGAGATTGGCAAAGTGACAGCAGTATAGCCCAAATGAACAATTAAAATTTGGCAGACTACTTTTCACTTCCCATTTAGAACCATAAGAACTATGTCAAAGTTTTATGATTAACATTGCCTATCTGTAGTGATCAAAGGACTATGTCTAAAAAATTAGCATTTTAGGAGAGGTCTTTTATAGTCAGCAATAAAATTCTCATACTTAGCCTGAAATCATTCCCATCTGCATTTTTTACTGGCTTATAATTTATGAAGTCTCACTAGTGAAATGAAACAGATAGTAAACATACCTAAAGCTTCATCCAAACACAAAATAGAGACTACAGATAATTAGAGTAGCAGCTATTGTTTTACTTCTCTGTCCCTCCTGTAATCAGTATAGTTCATATCTGAAGAGGGAAAGAGGGAAAGACTTTTCACAAGGTATTATTTTAGTATCATTTTATTTCACAATGTATTCTAATCTCACCTTATGTTTGTAGGGGGCTTCTGAGCAATCCAGGTTTGGACTCTTCATCCATTGGCACTCTACTGACTAATGGCTTTGTTATGTGGCTCATGTCTAAGAAAAAATACTTCAGCCAGAATTTTGCCTGCTGAAGAGCTTAAATAGCCTTTTTCCTATGGTGTCAACAGAAATCAAAGAGCATGACTTGTACAGTGGATACTTTTCCAACATGGACAGTGCCACTTGAGGGAATATGTCTCTTGACAGTCAGTATACTGCAGAAGTCAGGGAGCACAAAGGGTAAGGAAAGATTACTGTAGCAGGAGTTGACTTGGGCTAATTGCCAACACTGAGACTATGCAGTATAGAACATCCTTTTATAAATATGACCTTTATAGCATATTGCATTAGCCTACTAATACCACAAGGAATGTTTTATTTGGGTTTATGCAGCTTTAACAAAGACTGGGAAGGATATACCCCTCATTTATTACTTCTGATGGAAAATTGTATTTCAACAAATTAAATTTTAAATAGAAAAATATCTACTAAAAAAAAAGTAGATATTTCACACACAAAAAAAATAGAGATAGGAAAAAAATGCTACGTTCATAGCTTTCAAGTAGGGAATGAATGTTCTCCATTGGGATTTATAGACCTGTTTGCATTTGGGAATGACATTTGCCCTTGTTCCCACCTCTTCTGTGATGCTGGCTGCCTAGGTGCACCTCACTGCATCTGCAGGGATTGTGGTGAAGGAGCCACCTCACTGAGCAGCCAGCTTGGACATCACTTGCTGCAGCAGGGAGCGTGCTTCCTGTCACCCATGGAAAATCAGCAGGAACTGAATGCTGAGCTCATGAGACACCATGCCAAGATGTGACTGGCTATTTTGCCTTCTTTGTCCTTCAGCTTCAGCAAAGCTCGCTCTTTGCCCACCAAAGGAATACACCTGTCTGGTGTACAGGTGGCTCAACAAAACCTGGGGCTGCTCCTTCACCAAGGTCTGAGACCACTGTTGCAGTCCAGCAGAAGTGGTGGCCCCTTCAATAGTGCTTGAAGATGCTCGCTGGAAGAGAGGTCTCTGCATTCCCAGGATCAAGGTAGTGCCTATCCTAATGCATTTTTCTCAGACATTTCAAAAAGGAAAGGCCAACATTTCATCATAGTTAATGATGTCTTGTCCTCCTCAGTGCTCAAAGTAACTGGTTTACAAAGAAGAGAACTGAACATGGTGATAACTGAGCATGCACTTGGACTAAGCAGCATTTGCCTGGGATGTGACAACAGGTAATTGCCTTCATGTGCCTAATAGGGACCACTTTCCTATCTAATCAGTAATTAACTGGCCAATATTATTAGGGTGTCTGGTGTTAGAAACTGATGGCACACAGTTTCCTCTTACTGGTCTTTGGACAAGGGAGATGAAAAGCAGAACAACTGTGAATGCCTCATTATTTTGAACTGTGTAAACCTGGCTGCATGTTTGTGGAGGTTGTGCTGCATAGGTGTATCAGAAATGTATTCTATTCATTCACTGCACAGTTGAAAGATGCTCAACAGTACCTGTTGGAGACACAGTGTCCCACAGCAGTAGTCACAAGAAATGTGCCTACAGCCTCAGTCATCAATGAGAGACAGATGGAAAAATTATAAAAGTTGATATTGAAGCCAAGACTCAAAAATATTGTGACAACCTAAGGAAAATCTGTTTTCCAAAGTCAGTTTTTCAAAGCATTTTAAAGAAAGCATGAAAGCTGACAATCAATCAATGATTTGCAGGAACTTGATAGCATCAGACTACACAGTCTGACAACCTGTCCATTCTTGTATTGGCAGAAGTGGCCATATTTCTCTCCCAGTCTTAATAAATAATAATGTGAAAATTAATATTTAAAATAAACTTTAAGCAATATTTAAACAAATCTAATATTTGACAAATTGCTGAAAGCAAAATAGTCCCATAATCAGCTGATGCAATAGTGATTTGCAGTAGCTGAGAGTGAAGGTGGAACAGCAGTGATTTTAGATTTAGATTAAATGCAAAGGACTTCTGCAGGAATTCTGCAGGTTCTCTGCAACACACTGAGATCCTGAAGTTCTAAGATAAATTAACGACAACTTACCTGTATATCAGCTACTTACAATAGTACACAGAATATGGAAAAAGAGCAAAACGTGAGTAGGAAAACAGATCTGGCTTTGTGGGATCGCACCTGTCTCAGGCACATCTTGTCCCTGAGTGATACCACACATGGGATGTCAAGCGTTTGTAATGCACTGAAATGTGTACTAGTAGATATCTGTCCTGTCCAGTTTCACAGAAATGCTATGAGTAGTGAGAACTGACTACAATGTTACAGATAAGTTTGAATCTTCTTGTTAACAGCTGTGCAGTCACTTCTGCAAAGGAACTGTTGCCTTTGCACTCAATAAGACGATATGTTGTTTATGAGCAATATACCAGATGTGGCCTGACAGAGTTGTCCCTTGAACTGCAAAACTGGCCTGCAGCATAAACAGAAGTCTTGTGTATTGTAGTTCATGACAGATGAACATCCCTGAATTTTTCTTGCAACTGCGCTAGAGGCTTTAAAAGCATTAGCCTTTTAGTGTTTGACTTGCAATTCTAGACTAAGGAAAAATTATAGCTGAGCAACTATTTTGGATGCTTCATGAAAAGTTGAAGCAAGACAGACTTCCAACTCAAGCAAAGTTGTAGTAAAGATGTGAATTGCCAATGAGAAAGAAACCTGTTTCAAAGAAAAATTCAAGTTTAATGGCAATAATTTCTGAATAGTCACAACATGCCCACACAGAATTCCCAAAATTAGTTAAGCAGGTGAATCACCAAGTGCAGACTGTACCATTTTAACTCAAACCTTTAAAGTCTCTTGTCAAAACCATCATTATGTTAGCATCTGAGTGTGCTGTGGGTGATGATATCATACCAAGTCGATAGTCACCATCATTTAGAAACTTATTGATTCACTTTTCCAAGTACATAAAATCAAGCTATTGAAGATGCTGTTCAAAGAGCACTATCCACACATCATAAGGCAGAAGCAGTGTAATTCCACCGGTCTCCAGTACAAAAAAAAGCAGACCTGGTTCATATGTTTGCCAGCCTAACACTTCAAACCCTCCTGTTTCCTGGCTGAGGACGTGCACCCTCATCAGTAGTATCTGTGCTGCTGCAAGCTGCCAGCCCTGGGAGCATCTTGTCCCTCTGGCAGCAGCTGCTAATGCAAGTCTGAATAAAGAGCAGCATGTACAGTGACTGACAAGAAACTGAGAGTACATCATCATCTGCTGGTTAAGCCTGCTACAGCCCATCGCTGTATGGGGATGATGTGTATTAACTGAGTATGTAGTAACTGAAGCACAGGATCTCTTCCAGCCTTTGTAGAAAATCCTTCTGCTGAAAAAGAAAAGCCTTTTATGTCTCCAGCTCACCAAATAGCCTTCTTATTCAAATCATCAGCACAGCTCTCCTAAACTCCTGCATTATTTTCCATGCTTAAAGAGCACGTGTTGACTGGCAGCAGCTGAGACGTGCTAAAAGCTGTACAAGGAGCATGAAAAGTGGCATCAGACTGTGTGAGCCTGCAATAATCCAGTAATCTTTTTGAACACATTCTTTTGTTTAGGCAGACTTTAGTTATTAGATTTGACACATATTTCACATATTACAAAACTGATCATTATTGTGTAGCTGGCTAATCCTCAGTTTGAGGAAGGATTGATTTTTAAACTCATATAGAAAGGCTGTCAACATAAGCACTGAAGCTCTAAATTTCTAAGCATATGGTATACTTTATTTTACCAGCAGTATCAGAGACTTGATGCAAATAATAGGTAGATCTACATAAAGAGGAAAACGTATCCACTGTGAGCACAAAACTGTTTCACAGACAATGATCAAAGTAGAAATGGGTTTGGCTCTCTGTTAAACATTCACTCATGTGATTTGAGTTAGATGGCAGGTCTGTTTAAGTAGGCATTTAAGTATTTCTGTAAAGACAAAGGTAGAATCATAGAATTATTTTGATTGGAAAAGACCCTAAAGATCATCAAATCCAACCATTAACCCAGTACTGCCAAGTTCACCACTAAACCATGTCCCTAAGCACCACGTCTACATAACTTAATAGTAATAAAACTACAGCAGAAGTATCAATTTAGATCTATTTTGATGCATTTATGCCGAAACACTAAAATTAAAAAACATTAAAATCAAAAGTAAGTATTCACAGAACAGTCTCTTTTTGCACAATTATGCAGTATTTTCCATAAAATATTTTTCTCTAGCCTGAAAAAACAATGCAGACTAGATCTTGCAGAATTAATCAAACTTTTTCACAGGTTTACAGACTATTAGAAAGTAGTTTATAATGTGATAACTGAAAGTTAGTTATTAACGTTGGCTTTTTGGTGAGTATGTCTTAACAGGACCTTTAACTATACTTTTTAAGTTCTCAGAAAGCAATTTCACTATTTCTTTCCATGTCTCAATTTTAATAACTGTTCAACTCACTGAAAGTCTTTCAATTTCTATTAACAGAACTGAACTCATTACCAGAGCACAAAGATGCTTCAGCCCAGTAAGTTCCTTTTCTACTCTTCATTTTTCACCAACGAATAAATGCTGAAAATCCAGCAGGCAGCTGTTTCCTGTCTGAAGCGGGACCTGGGAGAGATTTTGAGGGATCCATTCCACATCAGTTGTTTCAGAAGTATGTTTCTTCATCTGAAGATTAAGCCTTTTCAATTTGCTTATTTAAATATGCATTTATATATTTAATTCTAAGTTGCTCACATTCACTCTTGCTAGCAGGATGCACAGTAGTCACTGATAAATTCAAATGATGCTACTTTTAAAATGTGCACACAGCTTTACATTTGGTGACAATTTTCTCGTGGCCGTGGCTGCAGGCCTTACACAAAACTAAACTAAGTTTAAAGAAGTTAATATCTAGGTAATGGACTTGAATAACATTTTTATTGCTTCATTGATGTTACCATTTTACAACCAGATTTACTGTGCACGTCCACACTATATATAAAAATAATCGCCTTCTAAGCTTTTGAAAGAATGTGATCATGAATGCAGCCCAACTCCTAGGATATATGATAACACTTTCTTCTCAGTGAATCAGGCCTAGATAAGAACTGTGGCAAACACTGAGACTTGCTGTGCTGCCCAGATGAGATTTCAGTATAGGCCACTTAGATGGGTGTTCTTTGTCCTAAAAGTGATGTGAATTTTCCTGCAAAAATGCAACTCTCACGATTACAGTACACAAAAACCTCTGTGTGGTTGATCAGCACAAAGTTTATACCACACTTAGACCATATTTTAAAATTTAGTGAAGGACTTTACTAATGTGCAGATAAATGGTTTTGCAGTGCACTATGAGTTCACCCAGTGGGATATGAATTTGCATATATTATCCTACTATTATTCCTCCCTCAAAGCTTTATTAGCTTGAGTGCAATACTGCCTGAACATAGCTAGACTGCTTTCAGAAACGAGTTTGGTTCATGTACAGCCAATGCAAAAATCATAGATTTTTGGAGCTTTGTCTGTTCTTCCCATTAATATTTTTTCCACATTGGCACTTGCATGTTTTTTATTACAGTCTATGCCCACTAATACCATATTTAGCTCCTTATTTCAGAAGATTCTCATCAGAGTATTATATATTAATCAGAATTATTTATCAGTAATTTGTCCTGCCTCAGTACCTACCAGCATTTGTACATGGAAAAATGCAAATCATTTTATTCACTCTAAATGGGCGATGGATTGCAAGGGTAGTAAAAACTGAGCAAATAGAAGAAATGAAAAGGCGGGCTAGTTTTTTTAAGAAAAATTGGTCAGTGTTTTATACTGACTGGGGGGAAGAGGTGAGAGTATGTGAAAGTTGCTTGATGACAAAAAGTAGAAATCTCTCTTCATCCAAATAACTACTTGGATGAGGGCTAGCACAAGTTTCTTATGAATCAACTATCTTCAGAGGTATCAAACTAACTTAATCCTACCCCTTTGATCCCAGGCTTGTCTGAGAGTTAAAATACCAATAATATCACATACAGTGTTATGGGGGCTCGCTCACTGTAAGACATATTGATCGGGGTTTTGTATCCCCTGCGAAGTGGGCTCCTGAACTGGACCCCACAGACAGAGCCACTGTGCAAAGGATGCCAGACCCTGGCCAGGCAGTCCAATACGAGCTGCTGTGCAGAAGCAGCAGTGCATTTTTGGGGCTTCAGGCAGGAGGGAAACATTCTCTTCCCAACATTTCTGTGACACTGATACAGAGTGCCTGAAGACCTGGAATTGCTGAGCTTAGTTGCAAGAAGAATAACCATAAGAACGATTAGTTTGTTGCTTATTGTTTTACTGCAGTCTAGTAGTGCTATGCAGAGCACCCTACAGGTACAAATTACAGTTTTCACTCTAGTCATAAAACATTGCAATCAAAATGTTAGATCCACCTTTCTTTAGAAAGAGTCTCTCTACCAAAGTGCCCTACCCCAATTCACTGTGAGCTAAGCTCTCCCCACCCTGAATAACAGCACTAATTAAGAAAGTTTTGGCTAATTACCTTTCATACTGACGCTTAGGTTGACCTAATTTGTGCTTGGCAGGATCCGTAAGGAACGTTTGTCAGTGAAGAGTAAGACTCTGTGCTGCAGTAAACAACTCAATGCAGGCAATATCTCGGCAATATCTAGGCAAACAGGTATTTGCAGCTCTTCAAAGGCGAAAACACAAAATGGTGTTTCTTTGTTGCTAATTTTATAAGCACTTTCGAGGGCAAAATTAAATCGTTTATTTGTTGTATCACAAACAATGCCCGAGATATGTGCACAAAACTGGTGAATCATTTCCTGTTTGCTGCATTGTTGCTTCACAGCTTTCCCCCAGCAAGAGGAATCATGTTGCCCAAACAGCCTATGAAGCACATCTGGGCACTGAGTTTCATTCAATCTCCTGGTTCCCTCTTGGCTGTGGAGGGCTGTACACACTGGTATGTGCAGTGTGCTGTGTGCTGGTGCAGGCACAGTGGCAGGGGAGGGGAGTGAAAGGAACTGGGCAGGTATCAATGCTTCACCGAGCCTTGCCCTGTCCTGCAAACCTGCACAAGGGGAGATGGCACTTGAGGCAGATGACTTGAGGAAGCCCACTTTCTCACTGATGCTGCAGATAATAAATGGTTAGAGGGACGAAGGAGCTTTAAGCTCCTTTCTTGGCTTACCTAGCACGTGGATTCCCACTGCAGTCCAACACAGGAAACTTTATCAGTTCTGACACCCACCCACATAGTGCTGCTGAAGTTGAGCCAGGAATGTCACAATTGCAATAGCAAGGGCCTAAGTCTGAACAAGAGTCGTGATGGGTGTCTGCACTATGCTATGGGAAGTAATAAAGGTGTCATATTCGGTGTAGTTCACTGCTGGCTTTGCTGAAGCACTGCTTGAAGGTCAGTAGCAAGTACACAATCACAGAAATGTTGGTCAAAAGAGGCCTGTGAAGATCATCAACTCCAGTCTCTTTCTGGAAGGAGGACTATCACCAGTGCTGGTTGATCAGGTCAGCTGGGACTTTGGTCGAGTCCTGTGAGCATCCAAGGACTGAGACTCCACTGCCTTCCCAGGCAACTTCCAGTGCTGCATTACTCTCCTAGTGAAACCATTTTTTGCAATGTCCAGCCTGAACCTCCAGTTTGTGGCTACAGCTGCAGGTCTTATCATCTGCCACCACCTCTGAGAGTTCAGTTTTCTCACCTGCTTTTGACATGTCAAAACCTCAGTAAAGTCAATATATACTCCATCTAGTGCTCTTCCATTAGTATACACAGTCATTTCATCACAGATTGCAGTCAGGTTTGTCAAGGATTTAGCCTTTCTGTTTGTCTTTCCATCTATATGATTGGAATGATCTCCAAGATTCATCCTTCATGATCTTTCCAGAGCTGAGGTGAGCCTCACTTGTCTACAGCTCCTCTTCCCAGGTCCTCCTTCCTGTGTTGACTAAAGACAGATGTGACATTAGCCTTTTCTTAGGAAGAAAACCAGTTCCCACTCTCTTAGTGCCACCATGGTTTTCATCGCAGTGAGCGTTTAGTAATTTTTCTAAAAGCTTCTCACATGGACTGTTTTATACATAGTCTACAGATTCCTGTCACTTGAAAACCATTCTTGACTGTTTAAGATACCAGTTTTTCCTTATATAGCATACCATCTATGTCCTTTATTTCCTTCATTTTGACATGGCTGCTTCCTATAAACGTGAGTTGAAAGCCACAGAAAGGAGGGATAGTTATACAGACAGAAAATTAATGTAAAAAAATAGCACAGGCTATCTTTTTTTCACTGAATAGAGGCTAAAATTTTCAGCCCGTAAGATGTTTCAAACCTTGGTTGTTTATTCCTGTTGCTTTACTGCAACTCTCTGTACTCCTTTTAGGAGGAATATAGACTTCTAAGTGCTTTTGCAACCAACTTGCCATAACATAATTTTTACTTCTCTCTTGGGTACTACCAAAAGAGTTTTATGACAGAAGCATTTTCTAAATTAGGAAAGTTTAACTTCAGGGCCATTATGCTTTACTCCAGTTAAATTCTCCCTCTCAAAATATAGAGTTTACTTAATATAATTTAAGTTATGCTTTGGGTATGCTGAATGCATATATACATCATACAGTTGAGTGTAAAAAAACAGGAAATATTCCTTATATGAATTCACCTTGCCATTCATATATCATGTAATAATGACGATACATAACAATTAGAATATAGGAATTTACATCACAGAGGATATTTTTATATAACAAGTGTTTCCTTAGTTTCTTAAGTCTCACATGTGGCTTAAATTTTCTGTTTGCTCTACATCTGATGTAACCTTAGTCAAACGGTTTCTGCCTTCCTTTATAACTTCTCTTCCTTCTGATACTTGAAATCCATGTCTGAAATTACAATATTAAAAAAATAAATTAAACAAGCAAACAAGGGCAATGAGTTATAGTTACCTAGGTTGTTTTAGTAAATAGACTTCCCTCTAACAATTCAACCATTAAATCAGTTAATGGAATTAAATTAATTGCATGTGAAAGTCTACCCTCTGCTTTATATACGACCTTGGCTTTTGGCATGTGTTATACCAGTTACCAAAAATTAACTGCCAGCTTTCCACTGTTCATCCTTCAGAACTAGTTTAGTCAAATTTGTAGTGTTCTCCTCTCTGGGCTCCCAGTCAGTTGTCCTGCCCTACACATGCTCTTTTGCCAAGCCACAAAACATGAGATGATGTCAGAAGAAAAACTGCCTGTGAAACATAATATGAGGACAGCCAAATATTTCTGCAGTGCTGTAGAAGTCACATATGCAGTATTTGTTGCATGGACATGGGTGGATTAGGCATGTTACTGGAACTGAAATGTTCTCCTACTTCATGCCTTTTCAGCATCTCTACTGCAAAAATAGCCAACAGCTTGGGCTCTGACCTAATAGTTACAGTTCACTAGAAGTAAAAACAGGAATTGTACAGGAAAGAAGATGAAGCCCGACAGGCTGAACAGTGAATAGGAACTTCTGACTGTCAGTACCCTGTGTATGTAGAGGGAAAGAGAGCATGAGCAAGTCAGGGCCTCTCAAAGCCTCAATATACCAGACCAGTTTTTCAAAGAGGCATAGTTCATCAACTGCACCATGCATCAATACTACTCTTTCTGTAATTCTGTCAGCTGAAAAGGAGAAATTAAACATTTAGCTGTCCCCAGCCACTGTGTTGAGATAGCTCTTGTTGTTAGGTGTCTGCCCTGATGGCTTCCTACAGGGTTTACTATTTTCTTTTTTCTTTATTTCTAAAGAATAATGCCCTATTGCTATTGTCATAGTTACAGGGGCTGGGATTGGTTTATCACTATAAGGGTATAACCAAAATCTGTATATTCTATACCCTCTGTGTCATTCCTGATGGGCTGTTAATGATAAATCATTGGTAACAGCTGCCCAGAGCACACTTCACACCCCAGGCCACAATAGATAAGGAAAGAGATCAGGGGAGACATTAACACCTCCACACTCAGCTGGAGGGTCCTCCCTGCTAATGGGCCCAGCTGCACTGACACAATAGGCAGTTACAACAGCCCACATCATCAAAGGGTCCAAAATATCAAAGGACTCCCAGAGATAAAACAACCATTGTGAAATTCCCTGTCCTGGAGGAGGTACTGGGGATACATAACCTTTGAGGTTTGAGACAGGGACACCACCTCATCGGACCCAGAGGGGGAACAGAACTCCAGCAGGACTGTGGCGGCCACTCTGGAGGAGACTGCTACCATTTCTTCAACAGGACTGCTGTCTTCAGCTGGACCATCATCCCGACTGCCAGGTTTTTCCTTTCCTTCTGCTCTGTACCCGGGGGCATCACACAGTAGTGGGACAGGGGCTCATGAGCACCCTGCTGTTCCTGTCTCAGAGCGGCTGGGTTGTACTTTGTTCTTGTGGGTCAAAGCAGTTTTTGTTATCTTGTGTCATTGTATGTATTGTGATCTTCTAAGTAAAATTGTAGCTCTGACTTGTGGTCTCTCCAAATTGGGTTCATTTCTCCTGCCGGTTTACTTTTAAACCAGCACAGTTATCCTGGTCCCAAACACTTTCAAGATGATGTCTGGTGAGTGCACAGCAGTTGCCATGCCAGAAGTCTTCCTTCCCTGCATTAGCAACATTCATTGTCAAGTCACAGACAATTATTTTTTACCTGTTACTTGTCAACATGCAGTCACACAGGAATTCTTTACCTCCAAAACTTCAGCACCATCCTCTCCTGACTTTGCCCTCCTTTCAGACTGTCTGTGAGGAATGAATGGGGTGGAAAGGAGACAACAAGCTCAATTTCAAGTTGCTGCTCTCAGGGTTGAGCTGGGAAGCTCTCCAGGACATCTTTCACAGCTGGAGCCCTGGACTCCAGAAGAGCAGGCTCTGAGAGCCCAGCACCATGGAAGGCACATGGACAGAGAAAAGGTACTTCAGAGCCTTTGTGTTTCCTTAGCAACGGTGAAAGGAGTATATTTCCCTGTGAAATCCATGAAGGAGTAGCCAGGGTACAGCTAGCAGCTTACAGGACATGCTCCATGGCCTCTTTTATGTAGCCACTCTGACAGCACTGTGACAGATCCCATCACCCATGTCACCAGTCAGCCCCAGGCAAGAGCAGAAAGGCAAAAGTCTGGAATTTACATTCCCCAAAAAAGTGAATATCTATTATTTTCCTATCGTTTAGAACAAAGACAGTTAACTTGGGTTAATTACAGCTTAGCTAAAATATATTCACATGCTGAGTTTTGTGTAGCAGCATATGAATTAGCTTGGCATCCAATGCTGGCCTAACACTCCATAATAGTGGTATGAAGTCAGTGGATCTATTTGCAGAGTGGTGTATTGCTCAAATTAAGGGTAGAAGGGCAGCAAAAGAGGCCATGCAAAATCTGACTCATTTACCTATAAATCAGCATATGGTTGGAAAGATATTTATTTACTGGTATTTGGCCACAATCAGTAAGAGAAGCAACAAGAACAAGTGATGACAAGAGTGCTGTATTCTCAAGGAAGATTAATGTTTGATGTTGATACTTTGACATACAGGAAGAAGCAAATTTGTTTTCAACAGCTTTTACTCCAGGTGATTAGATGGGGTGAGACAGATTTGTTACTAGCAAGGCATTTATCTCTCTTTTCAAAAACAGTACATAAAACATAACTGATCAGACACACCCTATAGGAGGTACATCCTTCCTACTGTTGTAAGCCAACAAAATCTACATTTTCATCTTAGACCAATCACATGAACCACCCTGGATGCTCAGAGCCAGCATGTCACCACATGTAAACCAAAGTAACTCTTCTCAGAGCAGTGGAGTAGCACCAGCTGTGCTGTTTCAGATCAAATCTACAAACCTCTATGCATGTGTCAGTCTGCCTATAAGAGCAGTTTGCAGTTACCTGCTTACAAAAGTAGGCCTACAAAACATATTATGTAGAAAACATATTGTGCAGAAAGTTTGGCCTTGTCAGGAATCATGAATCCGGGGGCTTTAGACCAAGAGCACTTCCTCAATTAAGTGCAATGTATTGCACTTGAATGTGGGTTTGCTTACCTAGATCTCAAATATCTACACTAATATCTACAATTACAGTTTTAAGTATTACAGTGTCTTATAAACAGTTACAAATAGAAGAACCATGAAACATAGACTATGTTGTTTGTAAAACAGCATCTCATCCAAAAAATTGCCTTGTAGGCACTATAAGCATTTTAAAACATTAAATAATATTATTTTATTGAAATTTAAATTGTTTTAGTAGGTTGACCTGCTCTTCCAATCAAATATAACTAACAGACACATAGTTCAAAAGAACTGTTCTTTTCGTATGTTAATAATTGCGGGCTTCCCAGAACAGTGGCACAGTTTATTGGAGACTCCCCAGCTCTGCTCTCCTTAAGTTTAGATCCAGAGGAAGGAAGAAATAAGCCATAAGTAAAACCCCTTTTTTCAGACACTGGCACTGTGCCTCTCAAAAAGAAGACAGTCCATAGGATAGCACATTGGGAAAGAGTTCAGATGAACCTCCACACCTAGTTTAATGCTGGAGTTGCATCCACCAGCCCATAACAATTCCTCAGAGGACAAAAAGTTCATCTGCTGTAAACCACCAGGGTTTGCTGATATAGCATCACAAACCAACATGCTTTGATTAAGGAACTTGATGACATTGAGCTTATCTAAAAACCTTGAAGAGAGAAAAACATTTTTAAAATCGTATCCCCCAAAACAAGCAAAGGAAAACAAAGCTGAAATTATTAAATTTAGTTATTATATTCTCTCATCTGTCTTTATTTGTTTTCTGTTATCATTGGTCTGTAACTAGCACAGGTAAGCTACACAGTATTGTTATGATTTGGTAAATGCAGACAGCTTGATATTAAGAATATTGTTCATATATCTTTTTCAGAGGCTGGAATTGATTTGTTTGCTGCTTCTGGTCTACTGCAGATTGTCCAGGATGAGCACTTCCCAAAGCACTGCTGTTATGAGATAACATAGCTGCCTCTTCCTCCAGGTTCAATCAGGTATATGATATTTGGAAAGATGTATGATGGGAGAAGGAAGTGATGAAAATTGGATTATTTTGTTTCCATTACTTTGATATATCTAGTAATCAGGCATTTTATCAGTCCTCTTTGCCAAAACTTAACTATGTACTTAAAGTTTGACAGTATGTATTACGTAACAAACCACCATGGTTTATTGGGCCATGTATCGTTTGCCTTGGAGACTATAAGGACTAGAACATTAATCCTGCTAGGCAGTTGATGCAACTTGTGAGAGGTTGATGACTGTGCAGGCACACAAAACCTCAGTTCTCCCACTTGAGCAGTGTGCAGGAAGCTTCCTGTTGCTCAAGCTCCTGCCCTGAGATGCATGGTCCAGGCCTTCCTGGCTGTGCTTCCCTGCTGAGGATTTGTCCCCACTGGGCAGTGATGAAATGTAGTGCAGTGCAGACTGTCATTTCTCATAAATCTCACAGATTTATACTCACAAAGGACACAAAAGTTGTAGTCATAAAGAGACATTAATTCCAGTAGCTTTGCACAGTGAACTGGACTTTCTTCTAACCAGTAGTGACTAAAAGGCAGTAAAATAATGACTGATAAAGATGTGTTGCCTTTTTACAGCCAGGAGGCTGATAACAGTCCTTAAAATAATTCTCAAGAAGTGAACTTCAGTCAGTAAGGGAAAATACTCAATAAGATCTTACAAAATCAATTATTTTGTTGGTTTAAAGATTTACTATCATGGGAAACAAAAAGTTTCACAAAGTCAGTGGCAGATTTATGGTTAGAATCATAGAATCATAACATAGAGTGGTTTGGACTGGAAGGGACCTTAAAATCATCGAAGTCCAATCCCCCTATCATGGGCAGGAACACCTTCCCCTAGGCCAGGTTGCTCAGAGCCCCATCTTGGACACTTGAACACTGGCATGGATTGGGCACCCACAACTTCTCTGAGTAGTGTATTCCAGTGCCTCAATACTCTCATAGTAAAGAATTACTTCCTAACATCTAATCACCATCCCTGGAGGTATTTAAGAAGAGACTGAATGTGGCACTTAGTGCCATGGTCTGGTTGACAAGATGTTGTTGGGTCAAAGGTTGGACTTGGCGATCCCAGAGGTCTTTTCCAACCTAACTGATTCTGTGATTCTATGATTCTGTAATCCTACTCTCAGTTTAAAGCCATTCCCCCTTGTCCTACTACTTCATGCCCTTGTAAAAATTCCCTCTGTAGGCCCCCTCTAAGTATTGGAAGGCTGCTATAAGGTCTCCCTGGAGCCTTCTCTTCTCCAGGGTGAACAACACCAAGCCTCAGCCTTTCCTCATAGGGGAGATGCCCCATCCTTCTCATCATCTTCATGGCCCTCCTCTGGACTTAGTCCAGCAAGCCCATTTCTTTCTTATGTCACCAGACCTGAACACAGCACTCCAGGTGAGCTCTCGTGAGGGTGGAGTAGAGGGGCAGAACCCCCTTCCTTGACTTGCTGGTCATACTTCTTTTGATGCAGCCCACAATACAGTTAGAAAGTACTCTGCATAAATACTCTGACCTTTCTTTCTAGTGGTTATATCAGACATCTTGATGAGGACTATGATGACAAAGCAAGAAGTCAGCTTAGCTTCTCACTGAAAATCTCAGAAGCATGCAGATCTTAACAAAAGCATGTTTGTGAGATGAGGGCATTTTGAAAATTTCCCTAACCTATACATGAGAGAGGGAATGCACAGTAAGAACATGATGCCAGGTCTGCTCAGAGTACGAATCTCCTTTCAATGCTTCCTTATGGGACCAGCCCAATGTTGGTATAGCTCCCACTGCAGCATCCAAAAGCAGGAGAAGCAGTTCCTGCCTTGGGGCTTGGAGAGCTCGTAAAGGACAAAATGCATCATCATCTGTGCAAGCAGCTTTATGAAAAAGCTAGAATATGACCAGAGATAAGTAGGGTAAATGAACACCATTAGACCTGGTTAGAGCATATGATCCTTAATTACTATTTCCAGAACACTTTGATGTCCTTACAGAGAGATTATATGAAGTTCAAAATTACTTGTTAATAAGTAAGATTTTCAAAAGCATTAAATAGTGAAGGAGCTCCACAGACTACTTAGTTGCATAGGTATTTTTGAAAATTTCCCCTCAAGATAATAAATGTATGTCCCACTATTTGTTAAAAAGCCTTTCTTCTCTAGTGGTACAGTATTATTTGCATATATTTTGTAGTCATGTTTTTGTTCCCTGACTAGCTGAAAACGTAGCCTCAGTGTATCTCTGTGTATGTTGTGCAAGAGCAGATTTGGAATTTGCATTTTTTAGATTACCAGACAATAAAAAAACCCTGAGATTGCACAGATATGCACCACCCTTCATTAGAGGCAGTGATATTCTCTCCCACCCAGTCCTGCCCAACCAAGACAATATTGCACATACGCCTCCAGACAATGAGACTACCACACCTTTTGCCTCTAATTAAAATTATTAAAGAAGAAGAAGGAGAAGGAACGAGAAGGAAAGAAATGCATTTAAGTCTGTGCTTGTTAGCCAAATGTCTTGATAAAACTGAACATGTTCTGCTGCTGCCCACCATCTGTCCTTATAAATACTTTATAAAAACACTGAACAGGAAAACAGATTTGTCATCACTGACTTCTACAATTTTATACCATGCTCTCAGGTTTTTCTTTATGCAGTCCAATAAAATCCAAGGAACAGGATAAATTCTTCTGCTACTAAAACAATTTTGCATTTGACACATTTCAGTAGAAAAGATTCAAACCTAATGCATGGTAGAGCAATGAGGATGTCTTTATTTGGAACAGTATTTAATAAGGCAATCTTGCTTCTTCTGTCTCAAGCCCTTTCTCACATATTCCCAGTCCTTTCATTATTAGGTAAACTCTCATGGAAGCATTGTGACTCCCTGTTTTTGACAAAGAAGTTACTTTTCATAGCTCTACAGCCTTTGAGGCATCAAACCAGTGTGCATTGTCTCAGCTTTCCTTTGCTGCTGAGAATTCAGGCACCCACAAGAAAATATGCCTTTTCCATTAGAGAGGTAAAGAAACCCACTCAGACTTAACTATAGCATCCAGCCCTGCCATGATTCCCAGTATATTGCCCCTGATACCATGAAGAAATCCCAGCTGACGCAACAGAGCAGCCCAGCCACTGATGAATATGGGTTGACAAGAAGATCAATGTTCCTGTGCAGACTCTCCATTGAATTTTAGGTCCTGTCACCATCCCCAGGCTTCCAGTGAGCTGTTTTAAGTATTGCGTTGTAGGTGCCTGCCTTAAAAGCCTCACCTCAGGTACAGTGTTACAGTCAATGGTATTTGTAAGACAAAGGAAAATGGACTTTGCCTGAGGCTGGTGCTAATCTCTAGAGACTTTGTTCTTCATTGTTTGAAAGACAGGAATGTCTCCTACTGCTGAAGGACCAAAGAGCTCTCTCTTCATAGATAATTGCAATTAGGGTTGTTTGGGGGTTTTTTTAACTTCCTTTTCACAGAAGTTCCTCCCAATAGACATGTGGGAATTAGCCCAGTTATTTATAAAATTCAACTTCACAATAGGGGTGAATAAGTGGTACCAGATACAAATATTATCCCATCACAAGAAGATGAGGTATGGCTCGCATAGGTGTAGGTACTAAATTCCTCAGGGCTTGAGTTTAAGCAGTAGAGAGGACGCTAGTTCTTTGGCAAATTTTGGTGAGATAAAGGCTGAGTGTGAAGATTTCCAGAATACCAGGACTGTTTAAGAAAAAGCTGCTCAGCTGATATTAAATCAGTTGGGTAGTGTTAGCTAATCCCATGGCATTCTAGCTCATGTGTGGCCAGGGCTGCTTTTAAGAAGCAGTAGCACCTTCTCCTCAGGCCAGTGCAAAGCTCTGCTTGCTGCCAGAAGGAACAAGAATAGGACAGAAAAATCTCTAATATCAAATGCGAGAAGGGTGTCATTGTTTTGAAGTAGAGAAATACAAGACGGTCACAAGGAATAGCAGCAGCAAGATCTGAAATTATAACAGACATATCTAAAAGGCTCGTAGCATAAAGCATGAACAAAAACAGGCCTTTTTTCAGTCTTCTATGAGTTAAATTCCATTTGCAAATTCTCTCTAGAAATTCCTTAGGAGTAGGCTTTCCTCTGCAATTTCTGGTCCCATCCATTTCAGGTCAGACTGGAAATACTCAGAAAAAGGCTCCTGACTCACTAACAGCCCAGGTTCTCTCAGGCTATTGACCCCTTCATATTCAAATCCACAAACCTCTCAGGAAGTACAGATATATGAGTCTGAGGATGTTATCTTGTAAGTCAGAATATTAGACTGGCTTCAAAAGTCAGAAGCAAGACTTTGCATCATTGCCAAGGCTGTTTCTATGCCAGCCAAGGTGAGAACAATGAGGAAAGGTGAGGATGAAAATAGGCATTTAATTGTAACTGAGACTTGTTTCTGTTTTTTCCCCACTTGTTGAAGTTTTGGGTGTTTTTTTCCCCTCCCTTGTTTTCAGCTACCTTTAAATTACATAGTAAAGTGAATATTTTGAGCTATCCAAAGCTTTCTGAAGGCAGTGGCACTGACTGCTAATACCTACTACATAGATCCATGGGTTAATATGACATTTTTGGGTTAGTAAGTGCATGAGATGTTCCAAATACTACTTCATATACTTCAGTTACTTCATACTATACCTTGTTATTGCAGCATATGGCCATCTCATATGTTGTCAAAAATTCAGTTTACTCCTAAAAATCTCAATGAGTAGACAGAGAACTTTGTTTCAAAATTAAAAAAAAAAAACCTAATCCTCACCTTCTCAAATCACTGAAGTTCTGGAGTTTTTTAGATTTGCATCCTAGAACCACAAAGCAAGAAATTGAAAAGCAGAAAAAGAACATAGTAAGTCATTGACACTTGTTTTTCCTTCACCTGCATGGAACAGGTAGCTTCTAACATTAATTTCCATTTAGAGAGGAGTTCATAAATCTTTTATATATATGCACATGCAAACATGTATATAAATATATAAATATATGTATGCAGGGATGTATATGTGTCTGCATATATATATATATGCATCAGTACATAACATTTGGAATCAAATAAAATATAAACAGTACTTCTGAGGTCTGATGCATTGCCCATCACTATCAATGGAAAATATCTTAGAGATACACTTGGTGCCTTGTAGCACAACTATGTATCTAACAAAACTCTAAAACACTTGGATAGGTATGATCAGAACAAGAACTGTTCTGAGCAGAACAATGCTGCAGTCCCTGGGTAATCCTGGTTTTGCCCCGGCTAGCCTGAACAGCAGCGACTGGGGGGCACCGCAGTAGAGAGTGAGGCAGCACCCAGCAAAAGCTCCCCTATTTCAGGGAAGTCTGGCCAGGCGTCGCCCAGGGCAGAACGGGTTTGATTCAGACCTGCCTAACACAGCAAGGACGTGCAGCTATGGCGAGCAAAGGTATGCAGGCAACTCTTCATGGTTGAAGCAATTCAGGTTTATTGGCACTCTGTGACTACAGAGCCTTCTAATCCCAAAGGAGGCAACCAGAAAGAGCGAAGAGCACTTCCTGTGCATCAGTTTATCAAAGGGGGTTGAAACCATGGGAGGAATGAGGGAATAACCAATGGGAGAGAAGGGTAGGAGTGGTTAGGGAAGGGGTTACACCCCTAGAAACCAGAGGCCTACTAGGCAAGCCAATAGCCAACTGAGTAACAGGGAATGTTCTGGGGAGTGGGATGGATTGGGGTACATATATGGGGTAAGGTGGGAGGGGTAAGGATAAGGGATACATTTGAGGGGAGGATGCAAACTTCAGAACAAACCAACTGTGTAGGGAACAGGGGGTAACAGAACAGTCCAATATGAAGGTAACAGAACTATATATTATAGAAATGAACTCAAAACATGCGCTGCTACAGAACAAGAATTATTCTGATCCATGTTTATTATTAGGACCATCAATTTTCAGTTGTGTTCATAGAAACATAGAAAGTGTTCTTTAAAAAAAAACATAGTTTTGTAAAAACATTCTATAACAACATGAGACATTTTTCTGTTCCAGATTTGCCAAATGTTAGGAAGCTGTACTTTCCTCAGTGTCCATTATGACTATGATAAAAAGAAAACTAGTGTTAAAAGAAGCTTTTTCTTTCTGGAGTAGGTTTTCTACTTTGTGCTGTTGTTGTTTTGTTTGTTTGTTTTGTTGGGTTCTTTCCTTCCCACTTCTCTTCCTCTCTCTTCTCACCTTGCTTTACCATTCTGCAGTCTCTAAAAGCTTCCACATCTTTGGAAGCATTACTAGGGGAACAGGATATGTTCTGAGTAATGACAGAGAAACATCTATTTATTTCATTTTCATTTTTTATATTTTTACAAACCTGAGAAGGTTTAAAAAAGCTACAGAGAATGAAGGAAAGATGTATATGTTTGCTCGTTGTGAGAAGGAAGAAAATTGTAACCTGCCTGCAATTACCTTCTTGTACTTACCAGAAAAAGAAGAAATTAAAAGAGGAAAACTAATACCTTGAGCGTGCAAGATTTTTCACAAGTTAAAAAAAAAGCTAATACCCTAAGTGGTTCCTTTCTGGGCCTTACAAAACAATTTCAAAACCACCTTTCATCCATTTCTAACTGGAGCTGTGGTTCCAACTTCTACACAAGCAGTGTGGAACTCCTGCACTTTTCCCTGAACTTCTGCATCATTTTTTCAAACTTTTCATCCTTACTGCCTCTGAACACCCAGCATTTTAGTTTGTTTTAAATGAGCATCATTAAATGCATTTGACTCATTATTGATAATGGCTTAGTTTGGGACAACATTGCTGGTTCCCAGCCCAGCTTTCTGCCCGGGGTTTCTCTTGACAGTTATTCCTCTTGTTCCAGGGATAGCTCAGCAGCACATGAAGCTCCTTCACCACTCACGTTTGGAGGAAACCAGGATCCATTTCAATTTCCCCTACTACACCTACCTCTAATTTATGGCAGCTAAGCAACTGGTCCTGAGCAGCCACAGCACCTCTGCAGCGGAGGCAAAAGCCGCTGAGAGAAGAGCAGGGCAGATTTCCTGGCTGAATTCAAGGGAACAGACTAGGTACATTAGCACGTGCTACACATCGCATTAAGGAAATTTGAGGAGTATGCACTCAGTGAAAACAAAACAGAGCTTGGCAGCAATCTAAATATTTGCAGGGGGGAGGTTGGAAGAGAGGAAGAGAAGGTGCTACAGAGCCATTAAGAGCAGTTAGATCATCATTCAGATTTGGAAAAGAATGCTTAAGGAGGAGTCCCCAGAGAGATATAAAATTAACCCTTGATAACATATTCAGAATTTCCCACTGTTTTCAAGCAGTCTGGGTAAACGAGCAAATATTACTGCTTTAACAGGTACCCCAGCCTTTTGGCTCAAGGTATAATGTTTTTGAAATGGCACGGGTCAGTAAAAAAGCATCTGGGGTTGTTTCACCAGAACTTTCAACACGAATTACTTGAAACTGATCCTGTCTCTTAACGATCATGTCCACAAAAGTTCTCCTTGTCCTGTAGCAAAGTATAAAACAAAGCCATGGTCCCCTGGCTTTGTCACTTAAAAAGTAAAGTGAAAGAAGATGGTCTTCTAGATTTAGTCTTTATATGCAGGCCCAAAAGAATTACACAAATGCAGAAGAAGGGAACATTCTTTAGGGATGCAGCTGATTATTTTCCTAACCAGATGTGTCATCAGCAGTCTAGATGTTACCCTTAGAAAGAATGTGGCCTTAAAACATGTTAATTTGTACATCCAGTTTCTTTTTTAAGAGTCTTTGTTTTCTCAAACTGATATTTGAATTCAGCACCCAACTGTTTCCTGAGAAAACAACTGTGTTGGTACAGGAAGCTGCGCAGGTAACAGTTTAATTTAGAAAAGAATAGAAAAGAATTTTGCAAATACCATGTTAAAAATTGATTCTCTGAAACAAAGGCACAGTTTGCTCTATTGCCAAAAAGGTATTTTCCTATCCTATATTTTATTCTCATTTTCCTGAGATAGTTTTCCTACGAAGTTTTCCAGATCAGCAAATGAAAATGCATAGCCAATCTTGTGGAGCTACTAAGAATGTTTGGCAATAGTCTTTAGTCTTCTGGTTCACCTGCATGAGTTTAAGCGGTCATGGACAAGGAGGAGTGACAGTAGGTTCTGTTGTTAGATCTTGTACTGGAGTAGCACTGGCTCTAACAGCAGACCTGATGTCTCCAGGGAACCACACACACAGGCCTAAGCAACAGCTCTAAGCACCACAAAGGCTAATTTAACATTACACATGCATTCAGTATGGTACTTCAGGTAAGAGCATTTGTAATTGTGTGTTGTATTAACATGGGGTTGGGTTTCTTTAAGAAGTTATAAAATTCTGGCTCTAGAAGAAAAAGGCAGTATTAGAGACTGCATCTTTTAGTGCTGAATCATCTCAGACAGAGAGTCTGAAGAACAGATTGCTGTCAAGTGCTTGTATATATTGTAAGTTAGACCTTGTCTTGCAAACGCTGTAAGCATAGAGAAGACACTGGATACCACAAGAAGCTAGGCAATGTTGCATGCCTTATAATCTGGTCTTTAATCCCTTGTTCATAAATTCTGCAGAAAACTATTAAAGCAACCACTACCAAGTTAACCCATGTAAGAGAGAGGAAAAAACAGGCAGAAAGAGTTAACATTAGTGACGGATTTGCTGTCATGAAGACTGTATTGTCTTGCTTTCACCACTAGTTTGTAACCCCCAGCCATGTGTATATGAGGTATGTTTTTTTGGCGTCGTAATTTTTACTATCCTCATAACCTCTGTTCCTTTGTGACTTTCATTTTGTTTTTGATATCATACCAAATACATCTTATTCTTCAAAGTATCAGAAACTGGCAATAAAAATCACTTCGGAGTGAGCATTGGGAGACTCACCTGGCTGAGAAAATGGCTTTTAACTTTGAAGTGAAAGGGAGGAGAGGAGGTGGTTGAACATTCTGCAGTAGGCAAAGCTCTGCTAAGACACAGGACAGCTGGAAAACTCCATGGTAGCAGACGTGAGCTATGCCAGCTTCTGTTTGGGTCTCCATGGTATGTGTCTGGTAGGACAAAGTCCACTATCATGTTAGGCTCCCACTCTCAAATTCTTCCTGTCATGAGCAGCTCCTCTATCTTTAAGTGAATTATTTGCTACTACTTTCATGAAGGCCCATGGCACATTTTTGACAGAGGCACATTTTGGCTTCCAGCTTATTTTAAGGGATAAAGCTTAGGAGACAAAAAGGAAAAGCCCTTACAGTCAACTTTCCACTATTCATGTCACAGGGATTTAGAATCATGAATTACTTTAAATGGGAAGTTTAGTGGAAAAGGACTAAAGTATTTTAATGGAAAGAGATTTTTAGCTCAAACATAGCAGTGCATAAATGCATAAACTGACAGGTTCAAAGGCAGAATAACCCACTGCCGGTCTTCTCAGCCCAGAAGCAGGAGGCTGAGGAACCCTTGCCTTGGCTAGTCCCAAGCAGTACAGTCAGTCCTTGATAGCTGCCCATATATAACATCACTTTTGTGTCCACAAAGAGCAGACATGAGTTTACTGGAGCTCATTAGCTCAGGCTCAGTCAAGACCTTTCTAGACCAGTTTCAACCTTATACCAGCCAGCTGAGGCACTGCTGAAACCACAGCTGATTTACGAAATGAGCAGGTAACCCATTCAGAGGCACTGGAACTGACTGATCACATTTACACCATATTTGATGAGGAATCGCTGCATGGATCATAGACAGACAATGTCTAGTATATCTTTTGTATCTTTACTTAATAGGAAAAATTTCTTTTCCATATTGCAGCTTGTGTGTTTCTTCTGTAATCTTTATAGAGGGAACTATACACACAGCTGGTGTACAGCTGCTACCTACAAAGGCATGATATCTCAGTGCAAACAAAGCATAAAAGAAATGGTGTAGCTGTATAAAGTGATAACATAATAAGCAGATTCTCTTTTCCTGTACATTCATTCCTGAGTATCTGCTTATATTTGAAAACATTTACTGTGTTGAGGATGTCTTCTAATTTTTCCACAGCATCTGCTTCTTTCAATAAAAAGTAATAGCTGGCCACACCAAATATGATTCTTTACTCAGGCAATGTTGCAAATTTAAACAGGAATTGGGGAAACTGAGAGGGAACAGAGACCGTAAATGAAAATTCAATGGCATCTGATATAACTGGCCCACAACAGTGCCAAATCCAGCACGAGACCAACAGCCAGATGCTGTACTGGCTGGCAAACCGCAGTACATGGAGAGAGTTAGGCACCTCTGAATGACAGTGCTGAGCAGGGAGCTATGCCAGTGCAAAGCCCTGGCAAGGAGGCACCTAATTCCTGCCATCAGCTACCTCAGGTAGGGCACTGCCACACTTTCCTCAGAGGTGCACAGTGGAAGGACAATGGTGATCGTCACAAGTTGCAGCAAAGGAAATTCTGTCTAGATACAAGGACAAAAATTTTCACAGTGGGGCTAATCCAACAGTGGAAGAGGTTGCCCAGTGAGGTTGTGTAGTCTCAATTCTTGCAGATATTCAAAGGTTAGCTTCACATGGCCCTAAGAAACCCGATCATAGTTTGAGGAAGAGGTTGGATTGGATGACACCCAGCAGTCTCTTGAAACCTTGTTGAGAGTTTGGAATGCTCATGGAGAAATACAGCTAGGAATATTTTTTTGTTTGGAACCCCTCTCCAACAAGTCTCTCCCAAAGAAAAGCCGTGTAACTATTTCCTCAAAAAGGCAAAAAGAAAGGATTGCAGTTGCTTTTAAAACTCATGATAGTGATAATGCCAGTACCCAAGTACTATATGATATCCTGCTGTCCAAAGCACTTGCCCAAGAATTTACTATCCTTAGTGACCCAATGGGTCCAAACATGTCCAAGACAACCACTGAGAAAAAAGGATTCTGAAGAAAGGCTTGTGGAGGAGCCTATACCTGTGGTGAAAGCTTCATGTCTTCTTCTAAGAATGGCAATTTTCACATCTGGTTCTGGACTGTCTTTTGCACGGGGTTAGATGGACAAACAGCCATGAAGACATGAATACGCCAAGCTTTATTCCCTTCTCCGCTCTGCTTTAGCGCCTGCACTGCTGTCACACTGCCCCTTCCTGGCAGGTTGGTCCCTTCCTCGCCCTTTGACTCATGTATAATTTATTCTGCCAAGATCCAGCTTTAACAACAAGCTCCAAGTTCCTTCCCTTCCCACAGCTGGCCTGCTTATTAGGCTGCTCTCTTGGCAAACTTATGCTTGAGCTTCTCCAGACCAAGGAAGACCTAATACTGAGGTTTCCCTAATAACCAGCAAGCACCCTAACCACTGCATGCCGTTAACTAAAAAAACCCTACACAGTAGTGCCATCCCCATTACCTCCTCCATCATAACCAAGGTCTGTTCTCAAAGAGCCTGGCCCTTGCTGATCTCTGCAGGCAGCCAAATGCCATCCGTGGGCGTTAGGTGTGCTCTGGGAACAGGCAGTGGGGTGGGCCCCGAGGGAGTGGGGCTGAGAGCGCCAAGCTTCCTGCATCCCGCCCTTCCCAGCATCCAGACACAGGGCTGTGGTGCTTCTGGCCAAGCAGCAAAGCAGAGCTGGAGGTGCCCAGGGCATGTCAGGACCTCCCTTGTGAGCACAGGCAGACCTGACTTTTGGGAGCAGCTCCAAAGAGAGGGACTGTTCCTTTGGAGATAGGTGGCCGTCCAAATGTGCCATTCTAAACCTCAGGCTCTGTGACACAGACAGTTTACATGCCTTCAGCTTCTTTGGACTTTCATGCTCACATCCAGTGCTCTGCTTGGAACACCTTTTGGCCATCATGCCACCACCTCAAATGCTCTGTAATCTATTTCTTCTCTCTTCTACTAAACCCTCTCACCTACTGCCCTTTCAGGCCTGCCAAGGTGCCTTCTGCCCAGGTTGTCCATGCACTAGTTTCAGTGTGCATTTTCTCTCCATACAGCTCCCCTGCAGACCTGATCTACGTGTGCACAGCAGGACTGGTACTTCCCAGACACACTCTGGTTGTGTGACCAGAAGCAGTCCTGGCACTCCAATTGCAGACTGCTTCAAAAAGACCCCAAGAAGCTGATAGATCCCTCAAAATAGTAGAGATAACTTTAGGTCTAGACAGAGAGAAAAACCCAGCCTCTACCAGCTTCTGAGTCCAGACTTTCTCTAGCAGCTCAGCCTTTGCCACACACCATGTGTTGCACACACCATGGGCTGTCATTTCTTTTACATCATTTCCAGACTTGTTCCAATAGAGCATTACTGCAATCCCACGACAAAAGCAGCACAGACTAAAAGTGCGACCTAAGTTGTTTGTGACCATATTTAAGTATTAAAATTATTTTTGTTTTTGTTCTTCAGAGATTAAAATAATCCCTTTCAAATTCTTCTTTTGTCAAGAGTGAACTAAGACATTGATTTGCAAATGATTCATTTGCAAATAAAACCTCTTGTGTTTCCATTTTGAGATGGCACATATGGCATTGGTCTTCCAATATCCCCATCCAAGTTTCTTTTGTGGGACTCACAAATCTCCTTCTGTCCTTGACACTTGGATTACAGCAAAGCAGGGAATGAATCAGAATCTTAGTCTAGGAAATTGCCTAATCCCCTTGTCACAGAGCATGATGTGTGCCTACTTCTTCAATTACTTTGTCTGCCACTCTTCTTGACAAAACTCATATTGCTTTGAAAATATTTTGACCTAAAAAAATGGAATTTCAGAAAACAAATTCATTTAAATGAGAATCACACCCAGACTCCTACTTCACACTTTCCTATTTTGGAGTCCCATTTTTAAAAATATTCTTAAAAATATTTTTAAAAATATCACTGAAGAATCTCTATTCTTCAGTGATGAGCTCTTCACGATACAAAACGTACCATGAATAGTACTCTTTTACTATTGAAGGCCAGGAGATTACAATCTACTATACTCTAACCTATAAGATTCCAACTAGAAGTTATAAGGACAGAGTAAAGATTGAGTTTTCCTGTTTTGAAACAGCACATTAATGAGAAGTGGCACAATTCAATGAAACCGCAGGATGAAACAGAAGAGCTGGAACACTCCAGACAATGGCAGGAACCATATCACACAGGTACTGGAGAGGGTGACACAGGGACATCCACATAGGGTTACCCAGAGACAACACAGCACTAGCAACACTGGCATGTGGCCAGAGATAACAAGCCTATTTATTCCACTACAGAGCAAGTGACTTTCTTCTCTTCAGTGCTCAGTGATCTGTCTGGATTTAACATCTTAGGCTTAATGCCAGCGATGTCAGATGGGAGTGTAGCTGCTTTGCAGTCCTGGTACTGGGAAAGTAACAGAGGGACCCAAGGGGGTTCTGCAAGTAGTCAGCTGGAGTCCCTCATGGCTCCTTAAGATAAAGGCTTGATTATTACCAGGGTGAAAAAGAAGAGGGTGGGAAAAACTGGGGGAATAGGAAAGAGGAGGAACAGGACTACCCCATTTGAAGCTAGTGAGCTCAGTTTAAGTATGCTGATTAATTTTTTCCTCAGAGTCTGCAATGTAGCTGCAGAGATTCCTCTGCCAGACTGGAACTGGCTCTGAAAGCAGTGAAGTTGTGCATGTGTGACATTCCTCATAAACCAGTAAGTGCTGCTGATCCCCAGCTGGCTCTGCTGTCCAGTAGAATAATGCCCCAAAACACCAGCAGGTTAACTGCCCTAGTAATTTATGGTGCACAGGTGGTAGTATAACCATCTAGCAGAGAAGCATCAGGGTCAACTGCCAATTAGGTAATTTTTAAAACCACAGATAAACCAAAGTCTCAAGTGCTTTCCTATTAACCTGGGAAGCTACATTATGTTTTCTGTGCGCTTATGATGGGCATTATTTTCCACTCATTGGGCTTCCTATGGCTGTCATAGGGCACACAAACACATTGGTGTAATGCTTGTGTTGGTACTTGTACCTAGCCTTGATCACTAGTAGATCAGTGGGAAACTTCCCTTTAGGCTTCACAAGGGATCTGATCCTCTCTTTTCCTTGTTAACAAACAATGTGGTGTCCCCATCCCTGTAGTGCCAGGTCTTGGAGCTTAGCCTTAAAAAGTGCCCCTGAAGCTGCAGATGCCTGCATAACCCTTCCCAAAAGCATAATTTGAGAAACACCCTTGCACAAGCTCGGTCTCAGATTTAACTGTGCTAGGTGGTAAAGCATTTTCCTGCCTCAAAAAAATTCCACTCAAGTGGTCTGAACAACACAGGAATCTGGGGAAACAACAATGCTCTTCTCAAAGTACAATTTTCGTGTCCCTCTCCTCCTATCAATCCTTAAACTGCACACAAAGCAGGAGAGTGGGCAAGCCAGTGCAGAGAATCCCATAGAAGAAACACCACTAAAATCTACCTCATGCACTACTAAAATACTCATAACTTCTTAGAACAAATGTCAAATGGCAGACTAAGATAGAGGAACGTATTTTTTTTACTGTAACATGCTCAGCAAATTCTATTGGAAAAGTGTACACTATGAATTCCAGTTATATATTACCACTATGGCTCTGCTGTGCCCACAACTAATTGTCAAAATACACTAAATATTCTCCCTTTTCAGACACAGTTTCCTTTGAAGCAAACAGAAGTTTTTCCATTGCTTTGATTGTTTTTTTCTGAAAAAAACCCCACATAGCTCTTATAGCTACTTAATAAGTAACTACCGTATACAATTTTATAACTATATTTTATAGCTATAAAGTAATAACTAGATACTAATATAGTATAGTTAACTATGATGTTAAATAGCAGTTATAGCTCATTTTAGCATGTAAAGGAATATTAAAATTTTACTGGGTTGATTTAATATTTGCTAGTGAATTTGCTAGAATGATTTACATGCAATACCTGTCTCCTCTCTTAGCTGTGCTCAGAAATCAAGTGCAAACTGAGAAACTTTGGCTGAATAACACAGGAGTTAACACATGTGACTGAACCAACCTGCAAATCTTCTGTCCTGTCTTGAACAGGAAGCAAGAAGCTAAAGATGTTTTGCTAATCCCATAACTGTTTCAATGCTGAGGTCCCTGTTTTCATGCTATGCAAACGCTGAAGAGATCTCCAGAGCATACGCAGTTCAGCCTCTCCACTGGAGCAGAATCCATCCGTGTGTGACAGATGTTGGTCTAATCAGTTCTTACAAACCTCCAGTGAAGAAGATTTACAACACAGCCTACCTGGCGCTTAGCCACTAAATATTCTTTTTTTTTTCAAGTATAATTTAAGTCGTCTTCTCTGCCAGTTAGACTCTTGCTTTATATACATCCCAGTGGGTATGTTAAACATGTAGTTACTCACTGATTTCTTCAAAACAACCTTTAAGCAGTACCAATGTTTTTCCACTTCACAACATCCTATGCTGATTTACACTAGCTGAGCAGCTGGTCTACAGTTGTAAAAGACCTGTTCTGCTAGCACCAGGCACTTCAGCAGACTGATGACAGCAAATCAAGACTTACGTTTTTTTGTTCAAGAGTTTTGTGATTCTAATGCACTTACTTTGATAGTGACAGTAAGTCATTGTGAGCTTACAGCTCTGATGGTGACCTATATAAACTAACTGGTTGAGGATGGATTATGTCCTCCAACAACAAACAACAAGATGGGTTTTGCACTCTCAAAAAAAAGTACCAACTCATTCTTGCATCATGTTCTCAGTTTTGTTTCATCTAACAGAGTTAAATTCAGCTTAAAAATGAAGGAGAAAAAGAATTAGATCTTTGTTTTCACACAGCAGGATTTTTAATTCCAGCTAACATGTCAATGAGAGTTTTTGCTTTCAGTAATGGCCTACTCTGTTTCTTACAGAGGCCTGATGCATTTATTTTATGTCAATGATCAATCTTTAGGAAATTCTTGCAACTATTCCTGGTTTGGCATGGAAAGGGACTGCTCTAGTCTATGAGACAATGCAAAAAAAATCCAAAACACACTCACATCAGCTTGGAAATCAATGGTCCTAAGAATTCTGTTCACAGAGAAAAACAACCCAGCAGCAAGTCATATTGTCTTCTTAATGGCTTAAAGACTTATATTGAATCATCACCTGAAATAATTCATGACTGAGTGGCCTAGATGAATGAGTGAAAGTTCTGTGACGCAAATTAGCCTCCACTATACCTCTTGGCCACTGGCATAATTTGGCCCATATGGGACGCAATGATAATGTCTCCAGACCTCACAGCAAAAGGAAAGATGAGAAAAACTATGGGGAGAGTGGAAATGCAAGTAAATATTTGAAAATAGCAGAAAATAGCTTTTGATATATTAAGAATTTCAAAGGACAAAGCAAAATGTGCTGCTCTCTTCTGGCCCGGCATGCCTTGTCCAGAAAAGAATAATCTCGCTGCCTTTCTAGGCACTCGTACATGGAGCTGCTTTTGAGGCAACAACAACAAAGCGAGAAGCAGAAGGAATAATTTGTACGAGAGGAGTTTTATAAACTTTATCAGGGGACTTGCCACTGGTTGCAGCATGAGAGATGATAGCATGAAGCTGGTTGACAAAGAAGCTGACAAGGGAAGAGTGCAAGGGAAGAAGTGAAGTCTAGGAAACTGGTCCTTGGTTTGGTATTAACCTAGGAGGGTTAAATGGAGGAGATTTTTCTTGGACTTCTGGGACAGATCATTTGAGTGAGCAGAATAATCAATATAATGGGTTTACTTCCCAAGTATTGAAAGGAAAAAGGCAGGATTGTTTTCCTTAGGGGTTAACCAAAATAACATGTAGAAGAGGGATTTGAAAGTAGATAACTGATATTTGATTTTTCTTTGAATCAGATGTGGTAGCAGGAGACTGGAAATTGTCTCAAAAATCAGGGTGAACTTCTATGAACGTTCAGTTCTTGCGGACACTTCAGAGTATATCAAGAATACAGCCAGCGCTCAGAGTGTCAGTGCAACACAGAAGTTCAAAGACAACAGTCAAGAGGTAGATCAAGAGCAAAGAAAGCTTTGAGGGAATGTATGGCCTGGGAGTAATGGAAGAGCCAAACAGTAAAGGATAAGGCCAGTGCTGAAGAAGATTTAAACAAGAGGAAGAGAAATGTGCTTGATGAATACCATGTTGATAACCAAGGATTTTGTTAAAAGTGTTGTGCTAGAGCTGAAGGCTGCATCAGGAGGGAGGGAGGGAGAGCAGAGGGGAGCTTAATTAATGAAATGGGGTGTCTGGACGAAAATATAAGTCACTGAGCTGAAGACAGGGAGGAGAGCCAGAAGGCAAGGCAGGGGGGGTGCTAAGGCTGGGTGATATCAGGTGTGATGTACATCACAGCAACTTCTAGTAGAAAGAAAAGTCAGAGGGAAGATATGCAAAAAAATGACAAAAGGGGGGGAGAAGAGTGCAGCTGTGGGGACATGAACCATCAGTTTTCATTCAGCTTCCCTCCTGTGTAGAAGAGTTTATCACTGAAATTTGTCCTCTGTGTTTCATGTAATTGTGGCTCAGTTTGTGATATTTTTTCACAAACCACAACTTTGGTAAATGGTCCCTAACACTACTCTGTGCTGTGGCTGCTGAGGACCTTCACAACATGGAGTGGTAAACGCTAGATAATTGCCGTGCAAACAGGGTGGAGTCAACAAGCAGTGTTGTTATTGAGGAGCAATACACAGTGCGAAGCTGCTGAAAATTAGTCACGTTTTAGTAGCGTAACTCTGCTTCTTTTCCTCATACTAGATGCCTTTTGACATACCACATTTACTGGGGACTGTAAACATAAGTTTGTGGCCAATTTCTGAACTGGCACAGAAAAGAATTTAAAAATGCAAGTTCACAAATTTTGTCATTATAATTGGGTAAATTATGTTCCTGATCCCATCAGATGCTCCCTCTCCTGGTGTCAGGCTGCCATTTTCCATGTCTGCTGCCGCAGAGCTCCATGCCTCTCCCAGGCTTCAGTTCCCTGTGGTCAGCCAGGATTATCTCATGGTCTTGACTCATCTTCAGTTCTTCTGCCTCCACAGGCATAGTGGTGTCCATCAGCAAACCACCTTGCTAAGGCAGAGCCTGATTACTCAGAACAAAGGCAAAGCAGAGAAAAAGGCTCCACAACAAAAGAGCTATCTATACGAGTTTGTCTGTCTGCCTGCCACTAAGGCTTACTCTGATGCCTGCTTCTCTGGACTCCAGAACCTCTCCTCCCATTCTCCTGTGCCCAATGGCAGCTCCTGACTGCTGACTGCTCCCTCTTGCGAACAGCTTCCTAACTGTTTGCTGATTTCTGCATTTGCAAGTGTCTAAACCAGCAAAGCAGATCCTGGAGCTTTTCACTGAGCACAATATAGGATGCTCAAATGGAGCGGCCTTTTAGGGGCTGACGAGATATTGGTCTCTGCAAAGTCACTGAATAGACTGACATGTTTTGGTCTTCCGATAGACCCTCTTAATTAGAGCAATGTTGGCTAGTGAGGAAGCATTCTTCCACCCCTCTAGAAGTCAAACAAATTAGCTCAGTTTCCAAAGGTACCTTTAAATTGCAGAGAACATGATGCAGAGATCCCCGAGCAAGCACTGAGCTGATTTGGCAAGTCCACCCAGCACATGCAAAGTACTGTGCAGTTATTCCAAGTGGGACTGCAAGGCAGAATAATCATGTTCAGCTGGCACAGCGCTCAGGGCTACACCTTGCCTGGTTCACTGCAGGCCTGCATGGAACCCTTGCACTGTGTTTCCCAGCTCTTCAAACTGTGGGAATAAATTGTACTGCACGAGCGTAGACATCTTTGTGCACACCCTCAGTTGCTGACAAGATTCTTAGATTATTACAAGGCAACTTCAGTCCATCTCAACCTCTCTCTTTTAATCACTGAGAAAGTCATGCAGTTATGATCTATTTTACTGTCATTTTGTTACACTTCTCATGTGAGACACTTGCAATTTCTTAACCCCTACTTTCACATACTGATTTTTTTAATCCTAACCTTGAGAAAGTTGTATAACACTAGCCCTCAGATGTCTGCACTTATCCTGACCCCTTCCTTCCCTCCAGTGTATCCCAAAGCCTTTTTACAAAATAGTAACCAAAAAAAGAAATATTTTACTCAGATAAAATTATAGTCTGGTATTAGATATGAATGATTAACAGTGATAGAATTAACCTAGATTAGTTATCATAAATTCAAGAAACCATTCTTCTAGCAGGTCATAGCAGAGCAAGGAACAGGAAACATGAGAAATTTTGCCATCTTGCAAAGTTTTTATAGCACTGACTGTGTTCTTGAAAAGCAGCCAGCAATCTATCCCATCCACTTGTAAATGTTCTGCAGCTATTCTCTTAATAACTCAAGGGTGATGGATGAGTGTAAGGTTGGGCAGCTTTGTTGGATAGCCTAGGGGAGAGAGAGGGAGGGATAGAAACAAGTATCAGCAAATAGATTGTGCAACAGACAAATAAAAAGAATTACACAATATGCTACATTTTAAATAAGCCTTCTGGAATGTTGTGATTTTCACCAATTGATGTTGCTTAGAATAATTCATCAGCTAATGCTACCAATAATTTCATTTGAAGAGAGACAAATGGATCCAAGTCATTGTCCCTGATAGTGCTTAAAAGAGTGTCAACAATGCAAAGCACTATTTACAACAAGTTGCATTTTCTAAAATGAAATAGTCCCTTCATTTCAGCCTCCTATTCCTTTTGAAGCTTGAGCAGCAAGTCAGGAGAATATGCTCAAACACGAGGTGGAGGGAAGTCTTGAGGTCTTTCCATACCTCAGAGTCACTTTGGAGTCACTTTTGTTAATTGTTTAATTCTGTGATTTTTAGATCTCTAAGAGACACAAAGCAAAAAGTTTTATGCCCCAAATTTTCACAACAGGTAAGTGAGAAACACAGCCACTACTGTCAGTAGGCTTAAATTTGATAGAAATGGAGACTGCCCTCCTGCTTGGTAAATGCCAGTATTTTCAAGATTGTGAAAGTTCCTTCAAATCTGTTATGAATTCTTCTAGAAAATATTAATGAATTATCTTCTGCTTGAAGACAAAGACTTCATAGTCCTTTCTTTTCCTTCATCACTTATAACTTCTGATCTGTCCTTCTTTCCATTCCCTCTCTTGAGCTGAAACATCTTCCTCATTCTATGATCACCAGAGCAAAACACACAAATAATGAAAACAACTCCAGTATGAATTGAGGTTTTTTAATGGAAGCATGCATTTACAATTAGGAATGTGTGGAAGAACTATGGGAATCACTGATTTCAGATCTATTACATATATGCAAACCAGCAGAAGTTACAGACAAAGAGTATGGTCATGTATAGTGCAGCACAGATCGCTGCTTTCGTCAAGCAAACCTCCAGTGGGAAGGTGAGCACCCACAAGTCCTTTTGAAGTTTGGGCTGGGCTCAGTGTTTCACATAATTAATGCACTTTTTTCAAACCCAGCAAACATTGTATTCATGTCTTGATGAAGAAGCAGCACAATAGCATATGCAAAGGGTACTAGAACACACACTTATTAAAATCATCATCAAAGTGCCTATTGACCTCAGCTGTGACACTAGAAGCCCCTGTGTGTATGAGAACAGATGTCTGAAGTTGACTTGCAGTTAAAGAGAGGTTTCTGATAAATGGAGGAAAATATTTTTTGAAGAGTTTGTAGCCACTGTGCAACATGGTATGAATGCACTATTGGCTAAGTCTGTCATCTGGCATCAGCTCTGGCCTGACAATAGTCACAATATTCACACAGAGCTGCTTCTGCAGGGAGCCCCTGTCAGACTCTTTCCCTATGAGAAAAATCCACCTCACACTTTCCATGACTGGGGTTTAGGGAGGTGATCTTCTTCACCCCATATGTCATGATACTGAAGTCCAGATATTCCAGAAGATTGTAGAAGAACACATGTGACTATGAATGCATCTGACCTGTCCCCTATGCTCTGCTCTGGTTGTCCATTGCATTTCAAGCATAATTGAGGCTCTTTACCTTTGAGATCCTTCATGGCTGCCACAAGACCAGAGAAACTTGCAAAGTGAAGACTACGATCAGCCTCAGTGCTCTCAGACACAGTCCTCTATGGTAAGAAAAAACTATTTTGGGCAGAAGTTAGAACTTTCTTTTGAGCTCTGAATCTGCAGAATGAACTTTCCAGAAAGGCCACGACCACCACAAAACTTCCTGTTCCAACTGCATTTGACCTTGTCTTTCTAACAATAATAAAAAGAAATGTGCTGGCTGGTATCCCACCAAAAGAGACTGGTCAGAAGGCCCACCCCAGCAGGGTGGCTGTTGGGCACATCTCAGCAGGTATGCCCACCACCACTGCAAAGCACACTGTGGGGGCTGAGTGGAAGAACAGGGTGTATGTGTGAACAGCAAATTTTCTGAAGGGACCAATAAGTATATGCAAATATAATTCAACAAACTTTTGAAAGAGAAAAATGCGGTGCTGCCCCTTCTAGAGATTTCCAGCTAGTGTGCTATTTCTGCTGTTCGCCATCTTCAGCTATCCATGAGAGAAATCAATGTCTGAGGAAGGACTGAAAAAGTTATCTCCATATTTGTCCTGCTTGAAGTTCAGCTTTTATAACACTGACAGAGCAAAACAGTTTATGTTACACTGCATTGGTCACACCAAAATGACAACTGGTTTTACTCTTAATTTTTCCATCTCTGCAGCTCAAGAGGAGAGGGCAAGATTCTTATGTATTTTTGGGGGTATGGAAGCTGAAAGGATTAGACAAAATGTTGTCAGACAACTTAAATAAGTGCCCTAATACATATCCAACTGCCTTCTGCTAAATACCCAATTAAAGGCTCTGTGACATTGAGCCTAGAAGGCAGGGGTCAATACCCCTCAGTCCAATACCATGTTTAATTCATCCCTCATTACCATAATTTTGAATATTATAGCACCAAGTAATCCAGTAATTGCAGTTTTACTTTTCAAATCTACTGGAGTTTATTGATGCCGTTGATAGCAAAACAATCCTGAGATTTCTCAAAAGCAAACCAACTTGCCCTTATGTCTTAATTTGTGAATGCATTGACTCATGTAAACAAGTTAATGCTAACTTCTGAAAAACATTATGTGAATTATATTTTGTAAGATCTTTAAAGAGCTTTGACTGCCTCTGCATTAAATACATGGAATCTGACCTGGGAAATAATAATATCATCTCTTTCTTTCTAAGGAAGCCTGTTTGACTTGACAAAACATGTATTGTCAAATGCATGAGAGATACAGATAACCCTGGATGTAAAAAAGTACAAGCAGTCATAAGGCCTGAAACTCAGGCAACTACCAGAAGTTCCCACAGAACTTTTATTTTCATGCTATTTATTGTGAATTTATTCTTTCAATATACGAGTATTTATGGAAATAGTTTAATAACAAAATCATGAGAATAACCTCACACTTGTAAGCTCTCAACTTTTTGCCTGTACTTCATATTCTTCCACCCAGTTTTCTTTGACAACTCTAGCTGGTCTAAGACAGTTGTATATATGAGTATATAGTAACTATTGTTGAAGACTTGTAACATTATCAAACACAAGTAATAATAATTAATATCTACCTGTCAGATACAACTTCTTCAGTGAAGAGCTAGAATCAAAATTATAACTCTTGTGGGAGTTTGCTGAAACTGAGGTAAAAGTCAGAAATACACTGTTCTGTAATCAGGTCAACTTACCTCATAGCAGTTGTAAAAACATGAATCACATTGTGTTCCCTTGGCATTTCTGTGATTGCCAACTTTTTCTATGCAAACCTTGTAAAGAGCCTTGAAAACAATTAGGATGAATTCATAGCTCCCAGTAAGATTGGCTATATCCCATGTGGCTGGGCTGGCCAAACCCTCCATGTCAGAGGGGACACTGGCTGCATAAGGGCAAGCCCTGGGGATCACCATCTCCCTCAGTCCTTGGTTTACCAAAGGAAACCCACAAAACAGTCAGAAAGTGAGATGCAGCAGGTCACTGTGGAGCACAGTCTGTAGGGAAGCACACACAGCTACACAAGTTAATCCCACAGGAGCAGCATGAACCAAATCAGTACTTCTCAGGACAATTATATAATTTGGGTTTAGCAAAGAAAGTGCTGATGACAGATATAACAGAGTCATCCATCACAGTCCAAATAAAGAAGAACTATATAGTTTTTTCTTTAGATTTTTTTCAAATATAGAGAGAGGCTGGATTGTTTGGAAATGGTCTAATTTCTCTAAAGGAATGGACACCCAGAAGTTTTTATTCCTTCAGCTGATGTTGACAGACAACCTTGGATGCTCAGTACCTTTCAAAATCAAGTCAGAGATGTAAGATAGGTACATTAGGACCTAATTTGGCCTAATTTTTGGTTATCTCTTAGAAGAAGGATCTGGGTTATAGTCTCAAGAAGTAGATTAATTGTAAGAAGTTTGTATTGTCTTTCTGCTCTGTATAACAGAGTACCATGTTACAGTCGATCTGAAACCAACATGTTTAGATCATATAATAGTCAAGGATGTTGCTGGCCTCTTCAAGTGGGTTTAGAGAATTATGCTCAGACCAATGGATGTATTTAGGAACCTGATGACCAATGCAATCAGTAGGACCCAGGTGTCAATTATCTTCACACACCCAGGACAGAATAGTGGAAAAGAGCCAGTTCAGCTTTCTACACCTGTCAAGGGCAAAGCCAAAACCAGTGACTGCTGTGAACAGCAAGGCTGAGACCCTGCTCGTTACTGCAGCAAAGTACAGGGTGGATACAGCTGGGACCAAAGGGCACCCATCACCTGCTGTGATTCCCTCCTACAAACCAACACAGCCATGACTCTCAGTCTCCACAGGACATGCACAAAAGAAAACCTGCATCAGCCTGTGCAGGAGGAGCCCCACCGCACACAAACACACAAGGGCAGCTGCACACACTGCCTGGGTGTATCACAGAGCCCGTCCTTCTCCATTACCACATGGTATCAGGCCTTGCTTCTGCTTGAAGCTGCCCATGTGCTTGTATGGGCCTGTACTTCACCAATGCTCAGAGACAAATATGTGCATGAATTATTCAAAGATGTCTGTAAAACTGGTTTTGAAAACTGTAAAATAATGATCTGATGACAGGCTGGTCATATCTCCTATGGTTTTATTACCTCAAATGAAGCTGAAGAATCAGCAAATGTTTTGTTTTAGTTTCTCATTGAACCAACAAAGAAGAAATCTATTCCTCCTGATGCTTTACCTGTGAGCAGCTAGGTCTGCAGGAAGCACTTCTGCCACCTCTCTGGGCTACCAGCCAAGGGGGGCAACACTTGGTCATTGCCCTTGATGAGGCCAACAGAGCTGCCCTCTGGCATTGGCACTCGGATCAGCCTGGGTGCATGTCTCATTTGAGGCCCAATTCTGACACTGCTGAGTTAACAAGAGTTTGTGACGGGGCATGTTCAGACCTCCAACACATCAGGAATAATGCTAATGATATTGTATGTTTTGTCTGCATTAAGGTCTGCTTAGAAAATAAACATCTTGGCTTTGCCTCAATGTTTATCTCAATAAACACCTCAGCTTTGTCTCAACAATTATAGCTCCACAGCAGACCATTATCCAGTAGCAACAATAATTCCATTAACAGTACTATTTAAAATACATCTTCTTTGTGCTGCAGAGAAAGGAGTTGTCTGTGGGAAATGTCAGGGGCCTCATGTATTTTTGGAATTAAAACAGAAATTAAGTCATTCAAGCTATTTCTTATCCACTTGGTTTTTGTTTTTCTATTTCCTATTTTGCACAGTTCAAGCTCTCTCTGGCTCATGAGGAGATTGCAATTGGAGAAATCTGGAAGGCTCCCAGGGAAAGCAAATTTTAGGGCAGTCCTGTGCCGGGAGCTACTGCAGGTGATAATGACTGATAAAGGTCCAACCTATTACCTGAATCTGCTTCAAACTGATGATAGGGCTTTAGAAACAGGTAGGTGTTGAGTTTATTTGTATCTTCTAAGGAAAAGGTGTGAGAATCTCCCATTGATAATTGTTAAATATTAACATTGTGTTGACATATAAATCTTATTGCAAGCCAGTCAGTAAGACACCAAGAAGTTAGCAAGGTATTTAAAGAAAAGATTACTTCCATAATTTCAGAGCTGATGTAGGAGCACTGCCGGAGGACACACTGTCATGACCACGGTGCTCTGTGCAAACAGCCCAGGAGCAGTATCTGGGAGGCAGCAGCTCTATATTGTGCACCACTCATTTTGTTGTCTGCATTCTGTACTGAGCCAAATAGACAGCACTTAGCAAATATGCAGTAGGGCAAATTAAATGGGAGAGGGTTTGTTCTCACGTGCATCAGTACAAGTCCAAAGAAATTCTATTAAGGTTGCAGAAGTAAATGAGATCAGAACCTGGCTCATTATGTTCATGACTAGTTAAACTTTGGCAAAGATCAGAAATAGGACCTCTCTGAGAGAAAAGGTTGCAGTGATGGAAAGTGGCTGAAGAGGAATGGATGGTGGAAAAACTGAACAAGTAGAGTCCTCATGTGAATGAAACAATATATGGGCTTTGCAGTCAAAATCATATGGCTAGATCCAGTAAAGGATACAGGTGTCTGATGGGGGGGAAAAGGAGAAGGGATGCTCAAAGTGTTTGAGGTACTTGCAACCAAGACTGATGTTCATTAATTTGTAAAGATGAGCTAGAGGTCCTCCTCCATAGCTCTGTTGTCTCTACCAGGCAGACAAAATTAAAGTAAGTTTAAGAAATGTGATTCAGCCTTTTGGTTCAGGAGCACAGATGGGACAGAAGGGTCTTTATTTCTATTCCTCTTATATATTTTGTTGGATGTGAACTGCCTGGATAGCTCAGTGAGGAGGGACGGACCCAAATTCACATGAAATGATGGAGTGGTCAATAATGAAGGAATCAGGTCTCTGAGTGGGGGCAATGTGACATGCTTGGCAAACTGTACATAAGCAACAAATTTTTGACATGAACTGCAGTAAAGCCAAAATTCTTCCATTACAGGACAAATCTTTCAGGTCATCCTCAGAGGCTAGTGGAGTCCTTAGAAGTAATAAGTCGGCAGCAAGGCCAGGGCAGATAACCCAACAAGAGAAAATGCTTGCTTCAACTAAAGGGCTAGAGGAATCCTTGTGAGTATGAATCGGGGAACTCTGGATGCTATGGACAAAGTCTGTAACTGGTCTCAGTTTAAAAGTATCCTGAACTCACGTGTACAAGTCAAGAGAAGAGGTTTCAGAAGAGAGTTCACTGAATGACTGAGGACTGGAAAATATCTTAGAGCAAGAGCTTCCAAAAGCTGAAGCTCTTCAGTAGAGCAAAGGGAAAGGCTAATGCAGGTGTATTTTAGGAGTACCTGTATTTGAAGGAAGGCTTTGGAAGTGGGCTCTCACACACTCTCTCTAGACAATCTGCCTTAGAAATAAGGCTTTCAGCAGAGAGGAGAAACTAACTGCTCGAAAAATTTACATAGAGTGGAGGATAGATTCTTCATCACCAGGTGTAATTTAATTAAAGTTGGCTGGTTTACTCAAAGAAAATAAATAGTTCAAACAGGAACAACTGAAGAGAAGCCCTTTGATCCATGTTATGGAGAAGGACATAGGAGGTGATTTGTTCTGGATATCAGTCAATGAAAAGTGGGTCATCCTGTGCTCTGTTCCCCCTTCACTCTCCATCCCTCACCACCAGGTTTGTGAGCCGTGGCAGCGAAGTGAAGCATCTCCAGTGTTGCCTTCCTCCATGCTGGGATGGAGAATCCAGGACCAGCAGGGCTGGAAAAGTGATAGATAAAAAGACTTCAGTGCAAGAACTGAGCTTGGAAATTCAGGAATTAATAGCATGTTTTTCTTGAGTTGCATAACTAATTGTTGAGCAAGAGAAGAGTGAAGATGTGGGCTGGTAGGATCTAGAATAAATTAATTAGAAATTAAGAGTTTGAGGGCCAGCTGGAAATTTCTTACTCTCAGGAGGCCAGAGAGTGTTTTTACAGAAGAAGATATCACTCTGTGTCTATCTAAAAGAACTGGCTATACACACTGCTGCCTTTCCCACACACACAAGAAAAAAAATTAGGAAACATAACCGTGTTTGAAATACCTCATGATATTAAGGCTATTCCCATGATAAGGAGAGTGCAGAGTTTTCTTCACTTCTGGGGTTTAGAGTCCTGTGTGAGATCCAAACCCCATGTGGCAGGCAGTGGTCCCCTCTGACTAGCCTTCTGAGTGTGTTGTCTCATGCCTTTGTGAATGCACCCACCAGGATGCTGCAGTGACCTCTCTGTGTGCACAGGTCAATTGCCTGCATGTCTTTCTTCTCAGGCTACTCCTGATATATACCAGGAGAAGTACAATGAGCTGAAAAGCAGTGCTAATTGCCTGGATATTACCAGGATATTACCTGAATATTACCTATTCCTTACAAATTAAAAAATATCTTCTGCTCATTTTCATAGTGTTAACACAGCACTAGCATGACAGTTCAGCCAACAAAATTTGTCAAAGAGCCAGTCCAGATTAAACATAAAATGTTTGATCCCTGAGTACTCAAACATCCTGTTTCTTTAAAGAATAGCACACAAATTAGAGTAATCTTCAGTGCATTAGCCTCCCTTGACAATATTACAAATCTCATTACAAGATTAAGATACAACTCTACAATGCTTACACAAGTTGTGAAAGCTCATGCCTTCATTTGCTCACTTCTCTGACCTCTCTTGTTCATCCTGGGCAGAAGATGCATTTCAGCCATTTGAATTTGCACTCCAGGCTTTATCAAAACATTTCTCTCACCATTCCCACACTGACCTGGCGGAAGTACTGTCTTTAGGACACTCTGCCAGTCACCAGTAGTGTTGCAACACGTCGCTCCACCTTTATGTGGCTGGTAGATAAGGAACCTAGCCCATAAAGAGAAGCTCTCCAATGGGAAGGACAAGGATGCACTGGAATAGGTTGCCTGTGGCACTGGTGGAGTCTCCATCGAGGCTTTAAGAACTGGTTAGACTGGCATAGTCATACGAGCATAGTTCATTTTGCCTTCCAATGCTGCTTCTCTGAATCTGGGGTAAAATTCTGCATCTGACAAACTGTCATAAATATTTGCCTGTTCCCTGCAACCTGGGAAACTGAGGAGACACACTTTGGCAACTGGCATTAAGGAAGGAGACTGCAAGTCACATTATCACCTTAGAAGAACATTTGACCCTTATCTACTATTGTCCAGCTTCGGGAGTCATTGGAATTGACTGATTTTGAATCTTCAAATCCCAGAATGCACAACAGTTTCCAGACTTTCATGACTCGCATTATTTTTAGCTGATTACACAGTCCTCATGATTGATCTTCCTGGAGTGGCTCTGCTGCAAGCCCCGAGGGAGGGGAGAGGAAGGGGTTCATGGAGACACACATTTCCATGGGCGATAAGCTCACATTTGAACTGTAAAATGGCAGCTCGTTGTGAAATCTTCTCGGAGCATACCTTTCAAATGCCAAACGAGCACAGCATCAGCAGCACATAAAGAATTATTTGAATGGTTCTGGAGGGAAGCCAAGGGGACGTGGCTAATGTTTCACCTAACCTCACCCCCTCGCTGCTGGCTGGCTCTGCCCCGGCAGCCCTGCCTGTGTGACGTGAGCCTCCGAGCTCCGGCAGGCAGCTGCTCCTTGACTGCCGGCACTGTCTGCCCTGCTGGCAGCAGGACAAGGGAAACAAAGAGGCTAAAACCATAAAGTAGCAAGAGATTAGGAGCGGGAGGGCAGCGCGCCCTCCCTCACGGCACCGGGCCTCTCCTGCCGGGCACCCACCCACAGAGCCACCCGCGCTCCAGCTGGGCCCGGCTGGGCCTCACCTCTCCCTCCAAGAGGGGTCCTGCACCGAGGAGACACAAAATGTGGTTCTTTCACAACAGGCTGACATCAGTGGGGGAGTGGTGTGGGAAAAACTTGTCAGGCTATGCCTTTCCTTTGGAAAAATCAACTTCGACTCTCCAGCCTCCAGTCCCTTGTCCTTTACGTGCACAGTCATTTGCCTCCTCTTTCATGCCCCTAAATACCTTTCCTTTAGCACAGAACAGCTTATTTTTCAATAATCTGTATTAAAAGTAATTATCCAGAGGCCTATCCCAGCAGTCCTGCTCTGAACTCCTGCTTTCTCTGAGTTATTCCTGTTATGTCCTTACTCTGTAAAATTAGTATCCACCCCAGATACAAAAACCTGCAGAATGCCTGCTCTATTTTTGTTGTTATCACTTGCTGGCAGGTCAAGTAGAAAATGGAGCTGACAACCAGGATACGCCAAGAGAAATGTTGTATATGCAGGAATTTTAACTTAGTGGACATGAACAGTGTTAATTATTGATTGCTCTTATTTGCATGTGTTCAAGTGAGGTTTTTAGAATTGACCTTTTACCTGTCTTAAAATATAAACTGTGGTTAATGGGGTAGTAGAGCCACAAAGTTTTTCAGAGGATTTAGAAAAAGCCCTCTTCATGCTAGCATCAACCCAAGTGGTAAAAATATTCCAGACCATAAATGAAAAGAAACAAACCATAGTTTTTTACTGGGTCCTGACCAAAAACTTAGAGTTTAAGCCATAAGCAGAAGCATAGCATCAAAGCAGTTGCTGAATGGCAGCAAAAGAGAAGTATAGATCAGAGACTGGTAGGGGACTGAACACAAATGCTATTATTCTTGCAAAGAATGTATGAACTGTCAGTAAGGAAAATATCTAAAAATGGATGCACAGTTCGGCCAAAACCAGATACAGAATTAAAATCATCTTAGTTTTTGAAGTTTTGGATTTGTTTGTTTATTTGTTTACTAGATTTCTTTTTTATCCAGCTGTTTTTCATTTTTGTTAGTTTCATTTTGAGTCAAGAGTGATAAAACACTACAAGAAAGGAAGTTCTTGTGGTTTTTCAGGGACATCCAGAAGCAGAGCTATGGAAAACCAACAATAGATAGGAAAGACTGGAAAGTGTGTGGGACCTTTCCTACCCAAACTCTGCTGAGTTTTGCAGACTGATGGTATCATGACATACAGATTCCTTCTTGGAGTTATGCAGCTGTATACAGACCTCATGTCAGTGCAGGAAGATGTGACAAACTTCTAGAGAGTGCCAAAGCTGGACTGCCTTTGGAGGCACAGTGATCCACCCCTTTCCAACTCCCCCTACTGTGTTCCTTCTGAGGTCTCTAGTCTTTGTGCACAATCATCCATAGGACTCACCTTGTATTCATCCAGAATGGAGACTTGTTTTTGTGTTCTCTTCCCTGCTTGAGCACCCATATCATGTCAGAAACTTCCTGGCCTGAACAGAGGTCAGAGGTTGCTTTAGCATTATGCAAGCTTGAGACAGTCTCCCAAACACTGTAAAACTACCATTTTTTTAAATTCCTCTTTTCAATAAAAATTCGTAGTGTTAGAGAAAGTGCATTGCCGCGGCGCCTGCCTTTCGGTGGCAGCGATCTGAAAACCTCCCAGCCCTGGCTAGCTCAGTTGCCACGCCGAGGGGCACTGTGACAGGTATCGGCCACCTAGCAGTGAAAAGCCTCTCCTCGGGAGAGGACTGGCCTGATAACTAAGGAGAAGCCTGGCCAAGCAGTACATCCTACCCACACGTCCTGTGCGGGGACTTTATGTGTGGGCTAGTTTGCCGGCCCCTAGCCAGGACCCCTTGAAGGTGGACTTGCAGCAACTGACGGGCGAAGAGACTGAAAGCGACTCTCAATGGTTGGGTGAAAACAGGAGAACAGTGTATTCAGGGGTTCAAACCCCTAGGGAGACCAACCAGAGAGAGCCCCAACTGGCTCAGTGCAGGGACTTAAATACAGGACAGAACTGGGGGGAGGAGAGAGGGAAAGGACCAATAAGAGAACATGGGAGGTGGAGATTGGGGTTGACAGACAAGAGCAGAAGCCAGAGGCCTCCTACTCAAGCCTATCAGGGACCGAGTAACGGTGATTGATGTGGAAGGGTCGGGAAGAAGGGGAGGAGTCGGGATACATATAAGGATTAGGGGGAGGAGAGGTTAGGAGGGGGGCACAACTTGTGGGTGTGGGTAAAATTCTGGGGATACCAACTGGGAAAGAAAAGAAGGGGAGACCGGAGCAGTCCATTTACAGCTAATTAGAACTGGGGAATAACAGAACTTTACAGAATAGTACAAACATAGGAAAGACTGCAAAACACACCATCACAGTGCATTGCTCCAGGTGGTGTATTCCGTGTTTCTCTTTGTGTAGTCACAGGTACTTTCTGCAGCAAAAATATACATATGCAAGTCTATCAGTCTGTCTAGTGATGATATGTTTAGTTTGTTCTACAGGCTAATCAATGCTGACTTTTGAACACAGTCTGAACTGTTCCAACAGCTCCATACATGCAAAAAGAAAACAGAATGAGCTCTGAGCCTTGGACTGGCTGTGCCAATCAGGCCCTCTCAGTATACCAGCCATCAGCATCAGAAAAGGAAGAAAACTGTTCAGGAACTGTTCCATTGGCCAGCAGATACACAGGCAGGACAGACAGGACATCAGGAAAAAGCAATGCATAGAGACTGGCTTAAACCCTGAGAGTAAAGTTCCACATTTTTTTCCATGTATTTTGTGGAAGTGTTTCAAGTAATGAATGAAAATTACTTCCCTCCTGCCCCCACCCACCTACCCAAGTGCAGCTGAGCCCTGTCTTTCATTGAGCATGCATATTCCTGCCTGTGATGCACATCAGCCACTACTCAGGTACAGCAGTGCTTTGTGATCTGTAATGCATAAGCAGAGATGCAGGAAAAGCTCCTGCCTTTGCTTCAAAAGAGGATTGATTTGGCTGAGGTCCTAAATCTCAGACAGAACTCAAACTGCAAAGCAGTGACTAAAAGTTTAACTATCTTTTTTTCCTACCATTAATATTCATTAAGTAGCTACTGACCAGATCTTCAGCTGGCTAAAGTCACATTACCTTTAAACCTTTGAGGAGATGTGAGCCATTTGCTCTATCTCCAGGCTTAACCCTGGCCCTCAGATTTCAAATGGATCAGCTTCTGGAGTTGTGCAGAGTCTTTAATGGCCCTCCATCCTTGCTTGTTTCCCTAGAAACAGCAGAGGACATGGGGGTAGGTGTCCACCACAGGAAGGATGTGCATGGCATGAGTACTGGCTGGGGTGGATGCAGGGGCCACAGGGATGCCACAGAAGGCTCAGCTGATCCCTTAGGGATACCTAGGGACCTCTCTTGTCCCACCATCTACACAGCACTACTAAGTACAGAGGGGACATGCTTCTGGGTCGCTGGCATATGCAAGAAAGGCTCTTTCTTATACCACTCATACAAATAAAACAATAGCACAGGATAAATCCTACTTTCCTTTTTACTTGAATAAATCTGAGACATCCCTGTTGGTTTCAGGAGGGGAGCTTACATTTCTGTATCTTCCCACTTCAAGAAGAAAATTATTTTCTCTACTTAAGTAGGGAGCAGAGAATCCCAGATGTGGCTGGACCTATGTATTTAATCAGTAGCTGATGTGCAATACCATAAGAGGAAAATCTGTGGAAGGGCTAAAAAGTAAACAATCATTTGGGGAGGGGGGAGTAAAATACAATATTTTCTGTCATTCCATTAATAGTTTGAAAAATAAATGTAACTAAATGTAACCTCAACAACTTCCTTTAAAAGGGCCCAAAATATATAATATTGAAAAGTAAGAGATATATATATATAATATTGAAAAATAAGAGTGAATTAATTCAGTACAACTTTCTCAATATTTTCAGTCAAATCAGGACTGCATTGTGGTCATGCTACATAAATCTGAAAAAACCCCACATTATTCTGAGGAAAAAATCCAATTTTGTTTTGGGTTCAAAAAGCCGAAGAGTCTTACTTCTGTGAATAGCCTCATGTTTTATACTCATTTATTGTTCTTACATCAACAGACTAAGAGATTTAAGTTTATTACCTTTTTGTAGACCTTCCAGTCCTAATTTACTTTCCAGTTTACAAATTGAATCCTCAATCATCTGTGAGTTATTTCAGAATAAAAGTTGTGACAATGAAATTACTGCCAATTTTTTAATAAATGAAACTGAATATAATTTGCATTTTAATCACTCATTTGTTTCTTAGACTACTTGTTCAACAGAAGTACTCAGCAAGCATTTTTAAGGGAAACAGTTTTTTCTTAAAGATTCAACACTGTGTTCCATCTGCTATGTATGGAAAAAGTCGAGAACATAATTCCTGAGACCACCCAAAAAGTCATGGAGAAAAAGAAAAGGAAGACTAGACTTGTGAACCTTCTTGTTATTTTTGCATTATGAGTTATATTTGTACAGCTCAGAATGTGGCCATCTGAGGAGTTTACTGTGGTCTCTTGGAAAAAAAAAAGTGTTACAGAGAAGTACATTTCCCACTTTCTAAGCAAAGTTTAAGGCTATATTTCTTTCTGTTCTGCACATTTAATGGTCTGCCAGAAGTATAAGGATACAACTTTAAAAAAAAAGTTTATGTATTTAGTTACTTTTTTAGCTTTTGATGCACATAGGAATCTGTTTCAACTCTCTTTTGTTTCAAGTTAATGTATTAAAAATGTTCTGTACAGGCTAGAAATTAATAGCTGTCCAAAAGATATATTTAATTACCTTTGGTAGAATTGTCATCTTTCCTATCATCTAGTACCATGCAACAATGGACATTTTACTCTACTGAAGAATTTGTCTTTATGAAGTCAAACTCCAGGCAGAGTTTTCAGCAGAGAAGAATTAAAGAAGAGCACAGAGGTGCAATGGTGGATTCACATTTTATCAGTGTAAAACCTACCATAAATTAAAACATTTTTTTTCTGAGACATTCTACCTATCAGAGGAGCTTCCACACCATTTTGTCATTATAAGATATGTTTCTAATTAATCATTGTCTCTGCACTTGGTCAATGGTTCTGGACAGGTACGTCCTCATGCACCTGAGCTTACAAGCCTTTCACAGGATGTTTAGACAGGAGGAAGGAGTGCAGGACACCAGCATGACAGTGGTTATGACAGTCTGGGGTTTACATGATTCTGCTTTTCAAAAGGGTGGATATTTCTTATTATTAGAGCCACTTGTTTGCCCTACAGTTGTGACAGAAAAGGATTTCTCCTTTTGTCCAGACAAAGAAAGGGAAACGAGACAGAGGTGACTGCAAAGTAGTCACAAGTAGTCAAAAAAACCAGGTGGCAGCTGTGTCCCATTCTTCTCCAAGAGGAGAAAGTATGAAGAGTGACCATGCCCTTTTGGAGATTCTGACCTTTCTGTAACCTTACAGGTGCTATAGGAAATCTAGATGAGTAGAAACCCTTCTAGCCTCAGTCCTAGTCACATTAAATTATAGGCTGTCAGGTTGTTTGGCCAGTGGATATTTTATTTAGAAGAGCGAGATACACTGAAGATGGAATGAATAAGACAAGAGCTACAGGTTACACCAACTTTGGATTATATTACTTTGCAAAGAATCCACAGGAAACTCTTAAAGGCCTTGAACCACTAAGTACACAGCCTTGCTCTTCAGTTGGGAGGTGCCTCTTCACTGGTGCAGAAATGAAACACTGGGTGTTTGGGCAGTCACCCCTCTAAAAAACGGTGCTTTGCCTTACAACGTGCAGACTGAAAGTGAGCACTATGTGTGACTGCAGTTCTCCCTTCCATCTGCAGATTGCTTCAAATTGCACTGCAAAATGCATTCAGATCCACAGCTGTTACTTTTAAGGATAAGAAAGCAAGTGCCAGATGTACATGCTTTGTGATACCTCTGTGGCCTGATTTGAATAATATACTGTATTAAAAATCAGCTGTTCTATAATGTCATTAATGGTATGGTGAGCCACTGTAACTTTCCTATTGATTTTCTCTCATTCTGTATCTGCAGCTACAAAACTAATCTGCTATGCATTGTATGTGTCCCGATGGCTGCAGTGCTGGCTGATATCTCGAGCGGGAACCTGGAAACCAGGAAAAGCAGGCACATGAGAAGCATCCTGGACAAGTAATACAGATGTGGGAAGGGTAGCCAGCAGTTATGTGATGGGAATAAAATGCTAAAGTCATGTTTAATTCTGTTTCTGCATATAGCCCTGTGCAGGGACAGTATCTCCCTCATTCTAAGGTTCTGAATGGGTATGTATCACCTGCAGAAATGAGCTACAGAGTGAGGAGTGGGGGAGGATGGAGGAGGACCACAGCTTGGGCAAGAGCATTGCCAAAGCTGCAGCAGTTCTGGTCCCTGCCACCTGGGATATCTTCACCTGGTCTCAGTGCAAGAGTGCATCCCTGCCCTTCCACCAACATTGGTAGCTGTACACAGCTGGGTCCAAAGGTGCACCTCCCCAAACTTCAGGAACTTTGGTGATACCAAGCACCGGCTTGAGCAGTAAATTTCTCAAGTCCCACAGTCATGAGCATCTCATTGCCAAAATGGTCTCCAGGAACACAAAAGTTCACACAGCTTTTAATATAAACATCCCTCTCTGAAATTGGATTAAACAAATAACATAATTTTCTCTAATTTGTGACTTGTAAAAGGTCGTGTAAGTTTGAAAAAACTGGTTTAAGTTCTGGCAAATTAAGAATACAATCAACCACCAAGAGTCAGTCATGAGGCTTTGTTATGACAAAATGCTTTTGGCTAATGAAAATATTTCATCTCAAGTCTGACTGCTGCAAACATTTTTAATATTTTAAATAGTATTAAAGGAAGTTCTGAAGTAAAAAAATAATGATGAACCAAAGGTACTGGAAAAAAAAGTGACAATTTAATTTTTAACAAACTTCTTTATTAAACACTTCTATATTACACAAAATATGTGCAAAATTTCCATGGGTTTGTGAACTGACTCGGGGTTGATACAGCAGCTCTCTCCATTTAAACAGAGTTTGTTTCTTCAGTTTCATGAAGCCCTACTTTAGCTCATTCATTCAGCCATGGAGAGTTGAAACTACACAGAATGAAACAGGAAAGTTTGAGAACGTGATCATTCAAAGATTGAAAAAATATTTTTGGATGACCTTATATTTTCTCTCCCTCCTTCCACTTTGTTCCACAGGAAAATGTTTTTGTGAGAGCAGCTCTCAAATGTTCTGGTTCAGGGGAGTTTGGTGATAATTTTTGTCCTCAATTTGCTCAGCATGAGGACTCCTCTCTTTTTATTTTAGCCTGAAATGAATTTCAGAGTCAAGGTAAGTTTCATAACACTGAATTTGGGACTGAAGTCATGTGACTTGTAATAATGTCAAGTTTTTCTTAAACTGAAGCCATCTTGAACAGCCATAATGGAAACAGTCTCAAATATCTCAAAAGGATGAATCAATCCCTATGGACCTGATTGTAGTTTGTCAGATAACAATGGAAATCAGATGCAGGAAAAATATTAGAGATGTAAGTGTTAAATTACTGTAAGTAAAAGCAAGACTAATTCCTACATTTTCAGATTAACAAATATGCACATTAAGAATTGTATTCAGCTAGGAGTATTATACTGAAAGTAGTCATCTTACTTTAAACATGCAAGACTTATTACAGAATAAGGTCAGGAGCTGGTATTTTATAGTTATTTTTATATCTTCTGCAAACTTCTTTTCTAGCAAATGCTGTTTGGTATCTAATTGTCTTGTTAAAAGCAAACAGAGAAAAATAATTAAATACCTTGTAATGAGTCAGGAGTTGAATAAATTTCAAATTCGCTAAAGCTGAACAGGAAGAGAAAAAAGCGTATTAATACATGCACACAACATCAATATGAAAAGAGCCATTCTAAGCTATGACATTGCCTCCATAAGGAATCTCTGAACAGGTGCACTTTACTCTTCATCATGAGGGAAAAAAGCCCTGAACAAAGAAATTACAACTAAAAGTGTACCATTTTAAATACACTAGGTGCATGCTTTTGCACAAAGTATGCAAAAATATTCTATCTGCTGGGCCTCATGCCATTATTTTAAGTCTTCTAGGAACAAGTCCCTTCACTGAATCAGGATGACCACAAGTTTTGAACACCTTCATCAACTAAATTGAATTGGAATTACCACACTTGAAGAAGGTGTCATTTGAGTTAAGGTGCATGCTAGCAAAAAGTTGAACTCGTCCCCACAACACAGTTCCAACTTTCTGTCTTTTCCAGCAATGTTTCCTCAGATCAATATTATTAGCACATAATAATGAAATTATTTTTAAACAGTTTTATAGCATATGACATTTTTCAGAAATTGTTTAATATGGCCTTGGTTTCACCAAGTTTTCATTCAGTTTTTGTGGGATTTTTTTCTTAAGTGAGAATTTTGTGATGAAAGGAATAAATCTGATCTCGATTTTCTGTTGTCCCACTGGCCTTGATTCCCTACTGTGCTCTGCATAACTTTATTTTAGAGATTATACCACTGTGAACTTTGCATTTAGAAGTGGTAGGTTTTGAACATATACATATGGGAAAAAATGAGTCCAGGAAAGTGTAGTTATTATAGGTATACATTGAGAAAATTATTTGAAAATGTTTTAGAAAATCTGATATACCAAGACCAACTACTGCTTTCTCCCAGTTGCCTCACATTAGTACATCTGAAAAGTAGACACTAAGAACATAGAAAATGTACTTAGATGAGTGACCAGCAGTATGTGTGGCTCTCGCAGACCTGAGTACAGGTGTACATGGGTCAGAATGCCACTTGGTAAGAGTCAAGGAGGAAAAATTTGGCAATGTTCTAGCACATTATAATGGCATAGTGCCTCCAGAAGGTGACAAAGTTACCGCTTGTCAAATATCCCTGTCTGCTTTTGTCCTTGCTGTTGCTGACAGGTAAGTATGTGTCACCTGGGTAGTAAAAGCACACCTTCAAATTTCATACTAGAAACATAGTATTTATTCCTCATATTTCATTATTCTGTTTTGGGGCTTAGAGATTTTTTGTAAACGTGATTCTTGTCTGAAATTTTTCTCAGTAGAAAGCACAGCAACTTATAAAGGATCAAACATCCTAGCCCTTAGATAAGCAAACATGCTTCCAATAAAGAAACAGCATTGTGAAGCCTCCTTCTTATGTGCCTCTCTCTCTCCCTACTTACATCAGGAACAACAAATGGGAGGACTAGGTCAGAAAAGGGGGTTAACCTACCCAAAAAAACTATAGTTTCCCAGAAGTACTACTTCAACAGGCTCTACCTATGACAACACAAAAAAAGGGAAAAATAAGGGTTTCCTCAAACATTATTTGGCTCTTAGGAGGGTGAAAAAGGAGATAAAAAACATTTTACCAGCATCAAGGAGGGAGAGGCACTGAGCAGCCAATTCCTGGTATCCAACACTTGTAGGGAGGAATAGATGAGAGCCCCTTCCTTCCAGCCTGGCAGAGCAGGGGAGTATTTCTGCTGTTTTACCTGAAAGGAGAGGATATGCTTGGCATAAAGGTTTGGCAGATGGAGCTGGCCTGATTTATCCAGACACTGAGGTGACAATCACAGGATGACAAAAAATAGCATGACTGGAAGTAAATGAATGCCTGTTACTGAGAGTAATGCAGAATGGTCATAAAGCAAGAGCCAGATTATTGGGAGGTAGAAGCATGTGAGCAAAGGAAACCTGGAAGTTGTTGGAGACAGTGAGGGAGAAGAGCAGTCCTGGGAGGTATATTTTGCAAGCTGGATTTTATGGCTTTTAGAAAAACATAGTGAATAGGTGAAGTAATGGAAATGGGAGTATGGAAAGAATAATGCTAGTCTGTCAATCATCTTCCATTTCAAAGCCTTGTTAAATAAGCATTTACTTACACCAAACAGTGGTAGATGGCTGCTGCCAACATTCCGATAACCCTCAAAGCATTGTCTATCTATAGAAGGCACAATGAAGTCTTTTTAATATGGCCTTCATTTCAAATTGAGCAGACAAATTTAATAGACTGCAGCTTTTTGTCTAAGGACAAAGGCAGGGAACTGTGTAAAGCTGAATAAAATTAAATACTCAGGAGTCTGCTTCTGGCTGCTACTCAAGGCTCTGTTTTACTATCATGAACTTTGGAGGAAATGTTGTATATAAAAAAAAAGAGCAGGAGGTGCTTTTCCCATATAGTCTATTACTTCCTGCAATTCATGAGAACTCTTTCCTTGTGGATAAAGGTCATCCTTCATTTAGGTACCATATCTATTTGGTTTGCTGAAAAGAGTATCCTTAGAACACATTAAAAATATGAAAGGAAATGTTAAATTAGGGATAAAAGAGTGTGTGGCAAGATTTCTATAAATACTGACTATAAAAGTGAAATGGCCATTCAAACTGCTCTGTAAGAAATATCCTCATGGCATTGCAGATCACAGATTGAAAGAAATGGCATTTATTGACTAGTGTTACCACACAGAGACTTTAAAACCACAGGCCAACACTGCTCACTGCTGTTTGAAATGGCAAAAAAAAAAAAAATTAGGATGTTTAGAGAGATGTGAAATTTTGCAGAATAATGCTGTGACAGAGAGACAACCAAAAGAGGAACCAGCAACCTAAAAAGCAAGGGAGCAAAGAGACTAATTTAAATTACTGGATGCATTCAAGAGCAAGTGTTACAGTATGTTTGCATATGTGCCCATCACTGGTCTGTGCGGAGCTACTTCCATTGTAAACAGACCCGAGATCCCAAGTGACCCCAGCAGGTCCCAGCAGATGGCTGGGTGAGATGATGGTGGTGTCAGTGTAACCCCAATGTCTGAGACACAAGCAAATGGGGGGAGAGGGCATGAGCTGGGATCAAAATACGCTCCTCTCATGTTCGGCACAGGGGATTTGATGGGTCTGCCTGGACTGCATCTGGTCTGCCTGGACTGCATCTGGTCTGACTGGATGCAGCGAGAAGCCTGCATCAGCCAGCAGTGGGATACCCACCTCAAGCAGCAGCAGCCAGCTGCAGAACCACAGCCTGCTTTTGAGGGGCCATGGACAGCACTACTTTTATTTTGACTGGAAATGAATGATGGTGTTTCCACTTTGATGATGCCTCCTTAGCAAACTGCCCCCCATCCTTGCTCAGTGAGGGAAAGATGTAATTGCAAGCAGTGCTTAGTGTTATTCATAAGCCAAAGGCAAAGAATTATATTTGCAACCTCTCCTTAGAAACGCTGAACAAAATATGGCTTAAAACTAAACCTACATCAGCTCATTTCCATTAGTGTTGCTACATGATCCCATGACTTGTGTACAAAATTGTGTTTCAAGTTGATCAGCACAGAGATGCTGCTACTTGAGCTGCAGAGCCCTGGTCCTGTGCATTCTTCTCATGTACAATGCACCCATGAGTGTGGGGATTCTCTCCTTGACTTGAGGTGTACATAAAACTAAAATGTCCTTCAAGTCCTCCCCAGCTTGCAACCACTACCCAGAACACTCTGAATGCTCAGAAATATTTTACATAGAAGTGAGTATCTTGGTGATCATCAGGAATTGGAGCAGGGCTGGGGTGATGCCAGTGAGGGACCTGGTGGAGCAGGAAGGACTGTGAAGGAGAGCAGATGCTGCAGTTGGTCAGGACGGCGCAGAACAGGACTCCTGGGGATGGAGGGAGGGAGAAAGCAAGAGTGGGTGATGGGTGAGCAGCTCTCCTGCACCTGCAATAGCAAAGCCACTCAGGAGGTGCAAAGGTGAGATTATTCAAGTAAAGCAAGTTAAGGAAAAGTCTAAACCAGGAAGACTTTTAAAAAATTAATATTAATTAATCAATATTAATGTCAAGCCTATATGTTTTATAAAGTGCTGTGAACATGAGATTTATTCAGTTGCAATGGTAGAGAGGGGATTGCCAGGACGCTAAGGGCATTCAGCCCTTCCTATAGCCAAAGGTGCTAAAACGAGGCAGCTGAAGGGATCTGTGCAGCAGAAAGATATCGGGGTGTGTCAGCAATTCGAGCAGAAGGACAATGCAGCGCTGCAACTCCCTTCCGTTCCTGCCCCCTCTGCCAGACATCCGGATTCCAGGCACAAAAGGGCAAAGTAATTTTTTTTCCCCCCTTGAATAGCTTTTTGGGACTCTGGGAGGATGCCCTTGAGGCTGCCAAAGCCCTGCTGCTACCCATACAAGCTGCTAGCACTAGGTTCAATTCATCATGCTCTCAGTGGTATCTGTAGTAGCACTGGAACCAGACATCATAGTAAAATATCTTGAGCCTGTTTCCATTTCTCCCTGCCTGTTATTTCTGTAGAACAGTTGACAGTTGACAGTTGCAGGTAAAGGACTCATGGCTGTGCTGTCAGGGGGATGTTTTTCTAGTGTAACAATGTGTGACAGACTGTTATATGTAACCTAGATGCATTTTTTTCCTCCTGTTGCTTTTTCTTAATGCTTTTTTAACTAAAGTTTTGTTTACACACACACATACACGCACACACACACAAAATTGAGGGGTTTTATTTTATTTTTATTCAGTGGAATTTAAAAAAAAAAAAAATCAGAGTAAACTCAGAGTTTACTGTTCAGGAGATTCCCCAAACAAATAAACATGCAGCACTGCTCTATGGCCCATGCATATGTCTGGGATTTCCACCTTTCTGGAGACTGGATAACTGCATCTATGCAGTTATCCATGCCTGGAAACAATTTTATTGTTATATTATTAAATAATAATCATTATATTATTCAATATTATTAATCAAAGTCTTGCAGAGAACATCAGGTCCTGACCTGGTAGCAGGGGTATAAAATCATGCAGCAGTAATATGCGGATTTTTTTCTCTACTTAATGAAGCACTGGGATAATAAAAAATATGTATCCTCTCTATTTGCTGCATTTTTAAATAACAATTCAGCATTCCCCTTATTTTTCATTTCATGTGAAGAAGTTTTATGTGTTTTTTGGGATGTGAATTTTTTCTTGCTGATATTGTATGTTATTGTCTTCACAGTGCAGAATCCCATAAGGAAAAATTTTTGAAAGTGAATTTTGACTGGCTAGTTGACAGGAACTTGGAGCTGGTAGACAAGTACCTAGACTGACATAGCCCACAGTTTCCCCTAGGCTTTCTGTAAGGTCTGCATACCCAGTACATGATCAATCCACCTTCCTCTTGGCTGCACAGCCCTGGCTGGAGGAAGCTGCAGCATCCTCAGGAGGTGTGTATGCCTGCATGTGCCTTGGTAAAGCGGGCACCTTGCAGAGATGCCAAGGATCCCAGTTAGTCTCCTAGTGTGAGAAAAGGCAGTTCTCACACAGTTTACCAACATGGTACAAAAAAGTCACATTTTTGATTAAGCATGACTTCACAGTTACTAGCAACAGAGAGCTCTAAGATAACCAGAGAAAGAAACCTAAAAAAAAAAACCTTAAAAAAAAACCCTCCCATAAGCTGAAACTAGATGGCAAGTCCCAAATTCCACTTAAATTATTAAGTGTCAAATGCAGGGGAAGTTAAGAAGTCTGTTTGAAGGAAGTATTTTCTTAAGAGAAATCTATTATTTTTCATTCCCATTTGTACTGGGCTGTAACCTGAATCCAAGTCAGGGACCAATTCTCAGAAGGGAATTAGAAGGCAGAGCCAATAACTAAGTGCCAGATTAATTCTCCCAGTTCTGTAAGCATGCCACCAGCTCTAGCTGGGTGAAGAGCACCAGCACATTGGGAGGACCTCGCACAGCATCCAAGCCAGTGCATATTCCAGGCCCACAGGAATCAAATACAATAAAAGACAGTTTGTTATTAAACAAGACTTAGAATTAGACTGAGCTCGATCAGACAGTGGGGACTGGAGCTGCAGTGAGAGGACACTGGTCAAGGCAGCTGTGTGCCCTCTGCAATGGCTTCAGTTTGATCCCACCATTTTCACAGGATGCTCGAAGACCAGTAAGACCAACAAACCCAGTAGAGGAAAAACAAATCTCTTAGCTCTGAATCAAGACAGTCTCTGCAAATGTCTGTTAATGGTTTTATGTTTATAGACCCACATCAGACAAAACTCTAAGGTTCCAAATTCTGATCTTAGGCTCCTATTAACACTGTTTCAGTCCTATTAAGAAGTTGGATGAAGGACTCAAAGAAATACTAAGTAAGTTTGCTGATGACACTAAATTTGGAGGAGTTATCCACTCCCTCAAAGGCAGAGAGGCTCTGCAGAAAGACCTTGACAAATTAGAGACTGGGCAATCACCAACCATATGAACTTTAACAAGGGCAAGCGCTGAATTCTGCACCTGGGACAGGGCAATCCTGGTTGTGTGTATAGATTAGAGAATGAGATGCTGGAAAGCAGAGCCATGGAAAGGGACCTGTGGGTCCTGGTCGATGGCAAGCTGAATATGAGTCAGCAGTGCCCTGGCAGCCAGGAGGGCCAACCATGTCCTGGGGGCATCAGGCAAAGCATCACCAGCTGGTCAAGGGAGAGGATTGTCCCACTCTGCTCTGCACTGGTGTGGCCTCATCTGGAATATTGTGGCAGTTTTGGGCACTGCAATAGAAGAAAGACAATAAGGTATTAGAGAACATCCAGAGAAGGGCAAAGAAGATGGTGAAGGGCCTTGAGAGGAAGCTTCATGAGGAGCAGCTGAGGGCAGTTGGTCTGTTCAGCCTGGAGGAGACTGAGGGGAGACCTCACTGCAGTTACAACTTCCTCCTGAGGGGAAGCAGAGGGGTGGGCACCAATCTCTTCTCTATGGTGAGCATGACTGAACTCAAGGAAACGGCATGAAGCTGAGTCAGGGGAGGTTTAGGTTGGATATCAGGAAAAAGTTTTTCATCCAGAGGGTGGGTGGGCACTGGAACAGGCTCCACAAGGAAGTGGTCACAGCAGCAAGCCTGGTAGAGTACAAAAAGCATTTGGATGATACTCTCAGGCACATGGTGTGACTGTTGAGGATGGTCCTGTGCAGGGCTAAGGATTGGACTCAACAATCCTTGTGAGTCCCTTTTAACTCAGGATATTCTATCATTCCATGATTCTATTTCCAGAAAATTACACATCTAAACATTCTGTTCATTTTGACTCGTGGTAGACAAAGTTGCTAAAAAAAATCTGTTTTATTTTATTTTCCCCAACGGAAAATTAACTTCAGATAACAAACCTTCTATTAGGTGGGTTTTTTTGTTCTAGTGGTTTTTTCTCCCCTAAAACCTAGTTGCCTCTGATGGAAGATTTTGTTCCTCCAGATTTTCTTCTCACTCAGAACCAAAACATCCCACATTCTGCAACCACGAACAAAAAAAGGAAAGCTGAACACTGCATCTTCCAGCCCCTGGATCCTGCATTACCCACAGCCACGAGGGAAGCCTGGAGAAGAGAAGATTTCAAGTTTGGCTGTTCCCCTAATGCACTTCATTTTGCATTTCCTATCTTCACACATGGCCAATTCCCTAATGGTCAAAGGGGTCACACAAAGGAAACTGAGTACTAAAATAAGTTTCCTGTCTAACATAGCTCTGCACCTTGTCAAAATGCATTCTACAGACAGACTAGTCACAGCAGAAAGGACAATGTCTTGTTAAATGTTTTAAAAGCATACTATCTTCCAAGCTTCTCAGTGGGAAACTCTGCCTAAAACTTTAATATTATTCCATGTATTGGCATCATTCGCTGCTGATTTTTGTCTGCAAAACCTTTCAGAAAATCTCATGGGGCATGAACATCTGTAAATTATTTTTAAATACAAGATATGCCTGGGTTGATCCTAGCTAAGGGGTTTTTCAGCAGTGGCCTAGACATCAGAGTCAAGAGCTACTGAGAAAGGGCAGCAAGTGGGCAAGTAACCTCAAAGTACAGTTCACCCCAGGGAATTGCAAAGAAAGATGGGGTTCTCCACAGGGAGATGGACTTTCACTCCCTTTGATCCATGTGCACAGAAGTAAATAATACACCCAGTGGAAGATGCTTATCTTCTGAGATACCCTAATCAGCTGTGGTCACATATGCTCAGTGGCCTGGGAGCTGGTGAGACATGCAGGGTCCATCAGGCTGCCTTAGAAAGAGCAGAAATGAGCTAAAAGGCACATCCACCAGGACCAATCCACACACCCCTGCAGTCCATCCCCCATATACCGTCAGGTGTGCTCTAGCTCTGCTAATGTTCTCCGTCTGCATCTTTACCCAACTTTCTTACCAAAACTCCCTTCCTAAAAAACAAATAATCAGTGTTTCCTGGTACATATATGAGTATCTCTCTTCACAGGCATGGAAAAGTTCTGCTGCTATCCCATTGCAGCATACTATTTCTCTCTTCAGTACAGGATCTCATTCAAAAGGGGCTTCTTGTTTATCTCCCTCCACAAGTTTTGTTGCCCTTCCTTGCAGGCTTTCTGCTACCTTAGCTAGGACCCTTTCTCTCCTTTGCATCTCTGAGTGCAGGATAAGAGAAAAAAAACACATGCTTTTTCTTCATCTAAACAGCAAACACAAGGAAAAAACTGTAATGTCTGCTTGTCACAGGACTATTCAGTGTTGTAACTGGCAACTTAATTTTATTCTTATTTTCAATTGTAATTTGATATTCTGCCTAGTCCTCATATTTAGATCCAGTTAACAACCATTGGACAGAAGAATATGCAACCTCTTTCAACAAAAAACCCCTATTAGTTTTACAGCTCTGGCATAAATGGCTAGCTAACATTTTGGGAGTAAATAACCTGACGTAGTTACTAAAATTAATTTCTTTTTTGTTCTTTTTTCTCTTAATTTCTCTCTCCACATTTATTTCCTTCTAGATCTACCTTTTAATTCCCCTTCTCATATTTTTATTTTTTGTTCTGTATTAATTTTTCTTGAGCTTAAAAAAAAAATCAGGTAATTGCAAGTATTTTCTTTTATAAAGGTCACACAGTCATTTACATTGGACTGCTGCTTTAAAATGAGACAACTTCTGTTCATCTGACTCCAGCAGCAGAAAGTAACAGATAAAAACATACACAACTGGAGCCTGGGCACCCTCCCAGGCGAGCTGTGCACACTTATCCTTGGTTACCAGCTATGATCTCTCCTGCCTAGGATATCTGCACCATTTATATGTAGGGTTTTGTGTATATGTAGGGTTTTGTGGTAACTTGAAGTTTCCCGAAAGACTAGGCTATGGAGTCTAATCCACAGTTTATTTTACTCATCTTTCTAGACAGTCTTCTCTTGTTCCAGGACAGTTCAGTGATATCACCTGCATCCTCTAAGGTTGTCATTTCAGCTGCCCTGAGCTGTGTTTTCCATGCCAATTTTCCACTTAAAATTCTGCTCCTGACCTTCAAGGCTTTCATAAAATTCCATGAGAAGTTGGTCAGTGATTTAAACTCTTACTCACAGAAGTTACATTCTTAAATCTATTTAGCATGATGCAATTCCTGTAAACTCTCCAAAGATTCAAAGACAGTAAGAACCTCATTTTTACAAGAATAAGACATATTGGACAGATCAAGGAATCTGTTTATCTGTCCCATCCATGAGTAACGAGGTGAATATCAACAGCAGAGGCTTCAGGGACATTTTATGTTTGAATGCTGGTGAAAGAGTAATTCCTCTCTCTTTCTGGACTGATGAATATTTAATTCAAAATGGAACTGCTCCTATTGGAGAGACTTAATAGTTTGGTACACTGAATACTCACCTGGGATACATATATCATGGGGTTTCATTCCTTCCCTGGACAAGGAACAGTATTTGAATGTGGTAAAGCCTGGAGTTCAGTCTGGATCTTCTCCATCCCAAAAGGGGACTCCAAACAATAGCATAGCATTTACAAGGCCTCGTGACCTCTGCAAAACAAGCAAAACAAAAATTCCCAGACCACTCTGTATTCAATTAGTCTTTGGTGGTTAGGAGATGAGCGGAATTGCAGAAAGAGTATATAAATATAAAGTCATACAAAACAATTGTTTTACAAACTCATAATTTTATTGTTACAGCTACAACATTTTAATTAAAAAAGCAGCAATTCCTGCCAACTCCCAGCTATGACTGCAGTCAGGCATTAGCAGCAGCTGGAGACAGTAAGCATTTCACAGGCCATTTTCACAACCCTGTGCCTCACCTGCATGGTACATGGAAATGTACCGGCCTACCTGGCCATCAGAGACTGCTACCCTTGTGCATTTCCCCAAAAATGTTTGAAAGGCGTGAGTCTTGTTCTGCATCAGACCAAAACCAAACGTCAAAAAAATAAAAAACGCAGACAAAGGGTGATGTTCTCTGCTGTGCAACTGCAGCTGAAATACCCTCTCCTATACGGCAATGCTGAATTTCATTCCAGGAGGTCCAAAACACTGATAAGTGGAAACATAAAAAGGACAGAGAAAGCTACAAAAGAAATCACTGAACAAAGCAGAGCCATAAGGAATCAATTGCTATTACTCTTTCCACAACTGTGATCACAATAACAAGCAACAATGAAGTACTGGAGCCATTACATAAATTAGCAAAATTTGTGAAGTTCAGTTTTACTGACACACTTAATTTCCTTGCAACTGTTCTATAGTAATGTCAAAGATGGAAAAAGTAAAAAACTTAATAATTCTGAATACAGAGATGAAGTCTTTTCCCCCAGCTTGAAAGAGAAAAAAATTGGATAGGCTGATCTCTGCTCTGTTCAGCTCTGCAATGTTAATGGTTAAGTATCTGTGTGCAAATGCTTGTGTGGGCAAAACTGCAGCCCCTGCCTTGCCAAACCTACCAAGAGCTCCACTTCCTACAAATAATGACTGCACACAGGGTCTGGAAGAGCATGAGCACTTCTGCTTCACTGTGCACTGTTTCTGTGCATTTGAGCTATTTCAGGTTTAAACAGCTTTAGTCAACAGACCAGTAGAATACCTTTTAGCTGCTCGGTTTCACATAAGAAATAATCAATAGTGAATTCTCATTGTGAAAAGTCTGTGATCAGTTTTTGGGTTAAAACTCTCTGTTCTGAGATGCCTCAAAATACTGCTAATGAAAACGGTGGTAGAAATCCAGAATATTTCACAAGTGATCTGGAAGCAGAGAAAAAAAACTAGTCACTAGTGTGCTTATGTGATTTCAAACACATTTTTTAAAAAATCACTAAAAAATCTCACTATAGCATAAAACCTAAAATCTGCAGCAGGGGGACTTGTGGCATGCAGAAAAAGGATAAATCCCCTCTGCAAAAACAATATCCAGAAGAAATCCACATTTACAAACTGACTTACAGGCAGTTGCGCAAGGGAGCTGGGGTTCACATCTCCCAGCACATTTTTGTTCAGCTGAGGCTTTCTCACAGACTCCACTGCAACTGGCTTTGAAGTCCTGTGCACACCTGCATAGATTACAAAGAAGGGAAGGCAGGTCCCTCCACACCCAAACTGTAAATTAACAATGCAACATGTCAAGTTAAGATATGCCCTCCGGCACCTTGTTTTAAAGTCAGGTGGATGACAATCTCCTGATACACTTAACCCTTTCCCTGGAATTCACACCCAGTTTTCAGTCTTCTGAAAGAAGAAACAAATTTATAGGTGTGACTGTGTGGGGTTTTTTAAATGTATCAGTTCAAACATAGACCATCTGTTCTAATCCAAAACAGGAACTGAACTTTTTTAGGCACAAACCAGAAGAAAGTTACCACTGTAGTGATGACTTTTGCAGAGTGCTTTGTACAGAAATAGCTTTGACCTGTGAGTATGTCACAGGTTGAAGAGAGCCAGGCTTTGCCTTTCCATTTCACCTGTTACTCCTGGAAAACCCCCTGCTACAGGTAGGTCATAGCAATTACTGTCCCTTTTTCTACAAGACCCTTCAGGAAGTTCTGCTCTTTTATCAGACAAGTGTGTCACCAATAACTACAGCTTTGAAAATTACTTTTAACGAGACTTTTAATGGAGCCAAGGACAACTACAGTCACCCAAAATGCAAGACTTCCTAGTCTTACTGCACTCTCTTTCTTTACTTCCTCCACTTTGTCATGGTGGCTCCCTAATAATACTTACATACTTACCATGTCCCATTACTTTGGACCAAATGGTAGGTGACAGCTAATTCCTGTCCCATCCGTAATGTTAGCTTTCTCCTGACCTAAACTGCTCTTGACACTATCTCATCTCACAGATCCTACAGCTGTGGGGAACAAGCATGTGAGAATGAAGGACCCTGCAGACAGCTTTGATGTGATTCCTGCAGGGGAGAGCCCAAAGCCTGCTACAGCTCCATGCTCCAGCAATATGTTTATTGGACATGCAGGCACAGAGTGGAGGCACCGAGGGGCCTGCTGGGGTTGGGCAAGCAGCACATCTCACCTCACTTTAACCCGCAGCACAAGGCCAAGCACACACCCACTTACAGAAAGGCACAGGGCACCACTGGCTTGAGCCATCTCCAGGTTTCCTGACCGCTCTTCCAGGGAGATCATGCAGCCCACTCTGGTCTGTGGTGCTCCCTAGTGGCATCCCCACACCCTCCATCCTGAAGGTGACAGGCTGGAGGCATTTAGGTTGGGCTGCCATTGTATGGTATGGACCTGCCATACTATACAAGCCATCGTTGTCCCAGAGGTGGTAACACCACAGAGCAGAGCTGAGCCAGCAAGGGACCAGACTGCAGTGCATTCCCTGGTCAAGCACTGAAGTCAGTGATGATTTCTGCAGCCAGGTGCTGATTCTTATAGCAAGACCTGACATGTTCCTGACAAGTGATAAAAAAGAACACCCCAGTATCCAGCTGTACCACTGGAAAATTGTGCTCATCTGTCTCCTGTCAAGGATACAACTCAAATTCCAGGTGCTAGAAGACTTTTCATTTGAGATAAAAGCCAAGAGCTGCAGTCTATATGGCAAAATATGATTTTCAAATATTAATTGAAATTTTCACATTTGCATATTCTGACTATTTGGTTTTAGGGAAAAACATAAATAAAAGAATGAACTTTACTTTGTCTCCCCTTTTCTCTTTCCGTCTGTCACACATCTCCTTCCTTGTCACAAGTCCATGAGGAAGAGATCCAACCAGGTTTTCCAGAAAGTAGGAACAATCTATTAAAATTAAAATAGCTGATTTTCAGAAGGTTCTTCTCTCAGTTGAAAAGTAATGTAGCCTTGATAAACATTACTTCTTCATGTGTCTGTTTTAGGTGGCTTACTCTAAGTATTTTGGGGCATATTCTTATCTGCATCAAAAGGAACTCTAGGAGACAAGCAAAAAAGGAAGAAAAAAACATTAGGGAATGGCAACCACAAGGCAGTATTGAAGAATGTGAAGACAAAAAAGAGACAGGAATAGGATCCAGCTTCTTCAGATGAAAGCTGAACTGTGTCTTCCATTCAAAGATAGTCAAATAACAAGAGCAAACCATCAGATTGCCCAACGATTGTATGAAACAGAATAAGGAAAAGACAGAGCTGATTAATAGGAGCGATGTAAAGACAGACCACTGCAATGCAATGGTTGTATCTGCATTGCTTTTATGATAATCTTGAATTTCCAGATGCTTCTCCATTCAAGGAACTCTGAATTCAGGTGTAGATTTTTTGTTTGTTTGTTTTCCTCTTACAAGTATGCAGCCAAGCTGACAGGAGTAGTCAATGCTGTAAGACATTTTGTTGCACTCCTAAATGCTATCACTGTTGGGGAGCAGATTATGTAGGGAAATGAGATCAGAGTCTTTTCCAAAAAGGAATTAAGTGGGCAGCCTTGTGGGTCAAACTGGGACTTACCCCATGTCTAAGGTGACATTCCAGACACTCTTTGTCTCCTGTTTCCTATTAAAAAAAAAATCAGTTTTCATTCATAAAATGTACACAAAGAATCTAAAGGAGGACACAAAACACAAACATCCTGCTATTCCCGGGGAAATCACAAGTAACAAGAGACTAACAAGGTCCCTCGCCCAGGGTGTGAGATCAAAAGGAAAAGAGCCCAGATAGGGAACATTTGGTATCTAGAGGAAAAGCAAGCAAGCCAATGACTTGTTGCCTAATAAATTTCTAAAGACTAGGACAACAAAGCTTCCCAAAATCTTCCTTTGAAATCCCAGAATGAGGAATTGCATTCCAGATGGTTCCAGTGGCTTGAAACAATCAGTTGTCTTTCATGGGATGCTAAGTGGATTTTTAGGGTTTTTTAATCAGCACACCTTCAACTTGAAAACAGATTAAGAAGGATGTGCACTAGATCCAAAATAAAATGTAAGATATATGGATAGATAGATATGTGTACATATGAAGAACAGAGCAGAAATAAAGCAATCAGCAGTGCCCAAATGCTCTTCATTATCAAAAAATTACTTTTGGAGAACATTTCAAATAATGTTGGCATCTGACATTAACTGGCTTACTTTCCCTCCTTTCTGCTCCTTTGCTTTTTCCCTTTATCTCAAGAGCCCTCTATCAGCAGCATCTCAAGAATCCACATCTCTCAATTCCCTCAATGAGAGAATTTAGTGTATTAGCCATAATAAGCACAACACTGAAATGACTGACTGCCCTGCTATTGATTTTCTTGTGCTAGTAACATAGAGAGTGCAACAAACACATAAAAATGGATTACTTTCATTTCAAAGGAAAGGGCAACTTGATCTAATCTCAAAAGTGACTGCAAATAGCACTAGGGAGTGTCTCACTTTTTGTAATTCACCGAATTCACACCACTTTAGCTTAGCTGAAAGAGAAATAAAGACCCTCTGAAAGTATTAGGGAATTTGAACTTTTGGGAGGAGTGGCAATCAGTTCTCCCCTGAGCTAATCTTAAAGGGCAGAGTACCTATACACTCAATAGAGAGGTATCTCATTAATTCTGCGCAATATTGACACATAAACTGAGCCAAGTGTAATTACTTGCCCTTGAAGGACATCGCAAGTAAGGGCTTGGAGTTCCTGCTGCCAAGAGTTCAAGCTCCTTTCAAGTATATCATGAATCTAATTGACCCGGTATCTCAGAAGTACAAAAGTGATCCATTTTTATAGAACCATGGCTCAGAGAAGGAGATGCTACCCTGACTATGTCGGGGCCACTGGGCTCCTACACCTCCTTACTTCCACTTTAACTCCTCAACCAAATTTCTATGACCTCTCATACTTCAAGATATTAACTCTCCAGTGTTTTAAAAACTTTTCCTATTACACGGACATTTAGAAAACAATTGACAGATACCCTCCTTGTCCTACAAATATCTCTATACTGTGCTTTAGTCACTGGACAAATCTTATTCAGCTACCTCCAGGAAACTAATTTCTGCCACCATTCCCACACTCAGTGGCTTAGCAGTGGGCACCCATATCCCTTCCTTCACATATGAACAGAATATCCTACTGATCATCTTGTTTTACTGTGAGCCTGTGTAGCCAGAGGTTGCTGTAGAGAGCACATAGAGACAATAATGCAGGGTTTGGTATTGTTCATTAGTACTGCAGAGGTAGCTGGGTGCCCTGGCAAAGATCAGGACTTACTGGGTCAAGGACTGTACAAACAGTAAGGGACAGTGCCTGCCTGCAAAGCCTGAAATCTAAACACACAGTACAAACAAAGGCAGAGCTCCCATTTCCCTTTGACAGGTGGGACAGGGTGCCACCTCCCTCAGACCACCACCTCCCCTTCCATCCTGTGCTGATGATGAGGTGCGGCTCCATGGGGCTCTCCTGAAAGAATCTCTATCTCCTCTGGCAAGGAGAAATCCCACATTCCTTGGGGATCTCCCATGATACACTCATGAGTTTGTTGCTGCACAGCTTCCATAATTACCAAGGGCTGATCCATGCCCACATCACAGCCACACAGCCCCTGCCAAATAATTGCAGCCCATCTACACCTGTGTATCCACGTACACACACAGAGACATACAGGTACAGCATTCTGCCTGGCCCAACACATCTAGATAGACCCAGAACTGCCTGCTTTGCCCTTGGGCAGCAAAATTTCCTTACATGCTGCACCCCAAAAGTTACCTGAAACTGCATCTGTAACCTAGTGCCCTGAGAGCTGCTCCTCAGGGGCACCCAAAGTGGCTTTTCCTCTCAATGCAGTATGATCTGATTCACACTCAGTGTTATGTGACACGACACACACTCTTGAATTCACCCACGTTACATTTAACACTGGAAACAGCCCAGTTTCCTCAAGCCCACGTGGGGGATGAGGCAATGAGCTTCCCTGTGTTGGTCATGGTGATAGCACCACACTACTTGAGGTCACCACCCAAGCTTGGCCTCACAAATTATTCCCTCTTCAAGGCAGGATCAACTGTCCATGTCTAGCAGCATCTCACATAACTCTGGCCACTGCTATACTGTCAGACAGCCTGTAAATGAGTCCAGTAAATTCAAGGGAAAAAAAGTATAGGAATAAATATGAAGTGATTGAGGAAGAAAACCATTTATCTCTGGGTGCTTAGTGGTACTCCTGAGTCCTAAGAGCAGGGTCGTATCAGTTACTCGGAAGACAAGAGAATGCAAACATTAAATTGCCAAATAATTAATTAGCCAAGCATAACTTTAGAATTTCTTTTCAGAGGATAAAACCATGACTACTGGCAAGTTGAGATGCCTTTAAGGATAGAGAATTACATTAATTTAACAGTCAGAATTCCGTAACACTTTCTCTGGGATTTCCCAGATGGAAATATGTGTGAATGAGCTCTGTAGACCATGTGTTACAAACCAAACATTTCAGGAAACATCCAGACCGACTGCACAAATGATCTGTGGATGTTCAATAGATCTGAAAGCTCAGGAACATGTTTGGCTTAGCATGCATGCCCGACTCAGTGGAATAACATGAATAAGCATGGCAAATCCAGAATCCTGGATACTTCAGACTTACCATACTATAGATTCACACAAGCAGAACAACGCTGTCTGAAATCCCCAGGACTTTCAGGCTGGCTGTGCACATACGGGGTAGCTAATCCATGCATGCACTGCAGAAGCAGTGTAAATTTCCAGATTTATTTCAGCTCAGGCAAGGATCTATCACACAGTCATTGAGCAGGGCTGCCCTCTGGTAAAAACCATGGGCCAGTGTAAAAAACCTTGAAGCTCTGCCTAGAAGCATGTCTACAAGGACAATGGGGCATCCTCAGGGGCACTCAGATCTGTGGAGACTCCAGGTTAACTCCATGGTAACAACAAGGACTTGCTTATGTCTGCTTTGCCTCTGACAGACAGATTCTTTCTTCTTCAGACAGCCCATACCCGGTGTCAGTATTCAAAAGGTTGTGCTTGTTTGTACTAGCCCAGATGAGGAGCCCATGCAATGCTAATTATACCCTATAGGTACCTGTTAAGCCATTTTATAGACAGTTGTGTGCCTTTATAATTTAAAGGGACAAGTGCAGTGAGTTACATGTAAACGAGGTTTGGGTTAGTGTCACAGCATCTATAAAGGACACAAGAGAGGCAAATAAACCGGGGAGCCCTTTTCTTCTCTGCATTACTGCAAAGGAGGCAGGCAAAGCAGAGGCTGGTGTTGTCAGCTGATGTGGAAGCAGTGGTTTGCTACTACAGCCAGAGGCACTGCATGCCCTAAAGGAGAGTGTACCCGTCAAGAACTGGGTGTAGCAGGGGCCTCTCCTCGACAAACCCCAGCTGGCAGGTTGGGATTGGCACTGAAAGGCACGCCCTCAGCAGCCCTGGAGGGAGGGAAAGGCTGCATCCAAGCTCTCCCCTCCCAAATCCCTGGGGCCAGATTCCCGCCCAGTGCCAGCGCCTGCTGCTCAGAGGATAAACCCAAAAAGAAATGTACTTGAGGGGAAAATCAAGAAAAGGAGGAAAATGGCTAGGGAAGTAAAGCTCAGGGTACCAAGTTCCCAGAGCTACACAGTTTCCTAGGAGGTATCTCATGATACTACAACATCAAACCACAAACAAATAAAGTGGTATTATTTTACCTAATTCAGTGCAACTTCAGTTATGATGTTCAATGAAGGCAAAAGCCTGGCAGCATTTTTAAAAGAACTTGAACCTGTCTGGAACAGTGAGGGATCCAGAATTGCTGCCTTGTACCTCATGTCACAAGACAACCCATTGATAATGGAGACAACAAAGAACTTTTTACAAGAGGCTGGTATTCTTGTGTGTCTTTTCTTCCAAATTCTATCTTCTTTCTACATTTGTATTAGTCATATCTGAAGACTGAAACCAGAAACTGGATCAGAAATTATGTTATTTCTCTATTAGTTTGGATGCTGATCTGGGGCAGGTTGAGGGGGTAACATGACTCAACAGAGGCCAGGGATTTTCAGCTCTGCTGACTTTCATGAAGGTATTCCTGATTTAGTCACCTCTTGGAAAAGTTTTGCTTCCACAGACACCACCTTGCCACATCTGGCAGTAACTGGTAATGCTGAGGACAATTCCTACAGTGGAGTAGGTGCCTGCTGGAGCAGATTACTGGTTCCCCCTTCAGATGGTAATTCCCGATCATCAGGAAAAAGTCATCTTGCAGAAAAATAAAATTTCAGCTTCCAAGCTGATCTATCTATAAACTTGAATGAATTTATGTGAAAGGGAGAAATTTCTGGAAATCCAGAAATTGCAGCGCCAAACTGAGGAGTCATACATGCTGTGTGTTACCACTGCAGGCAGGCATGGTACAGGAAGTGTTTCACAAACCAGACATGGCTATCCAAGGGCCCACACTTCTCCCAGGGCTTTGCTGGATGAGCAAGTCCAAAACAAAGAGCCACACAGTGTAGCTCACCCACTGGAGAAGCCACCCCTCCCTTCCCTCCCTGCTTTCCTTCAGGCCAGAGATACCTCCAGGGATTAGATCATCTCTTGGTGTCAGGCTTCGTGCTCGGTTGCCAACCATGGGTGGGTGTGTTATTAGTCAGATTTACATGTCTAAAACATCATTTGTGCAACCACCCCAGGGCACGGCTATGAATGTGCACAGAACACAAATATGAAAGAGAAGTTTAATAAGCAGAAAAAGCAATGTCCAAGTTGAAGTACCCTTACAAGTAGGTCAACTCTACTTGCAGTAGTTAATATTAAGTTAGCTAATATTATTTCTCATGGGATTTACTACAGGATGTTTTGTTATTGAATGCTTCTTTCAAGTGTATTCATGTTGCTGTACTAGATGGAGTAGGTGTTCAGTCTTTGTCTCTGAAAAGTGAAAAATGAAGCTGAAGAGTCCCATATAAGGGACAGATCTCCAGAGCACACACAATAGGCATTAAATCAAAGGGACTTAGAAGTTATACATCTACCTAACTAGGTGCTTGCAGACTGTCACTCTGTCTGCGTTCAAAGCACCTCTCTCTGTGGCATTAGGATGCTGCTGTCCCAACAGAGTACAAGGAAGGCCAAACAGATAATAAAATATAAACTCAACCTCAGAGAAATGTAATAGTTGACATCGTATTAAAACAAACTGTAAACCTAGTTTGAACATTTTCATGACAAAAAAAAAAAGAATCTATTTTAAAGGATTCACACTTTTCATTAATGGATGGGCCAGTGTATTGTTGGGGAAACCATGCATGGGAGCATGGGGCTAGTAAAAAGCAACTTCATGCCATATCAATACCACGCTGTCAGAAGTGCAGGAATAAAACAGCTGAGTTGAAATGGTGTCCAAAATCTCTCCTCCTGATGGGTTGGCTCTAGATCAGTTGTCAAGGGAAGACCTGTGCTTTCCTCCTTCCATAGCACTGTAGAGGAATAGAGAGCCAGGGCTACAAGGGCAGAAAGGGAAATGTGGAATTCAGAAAAAAGTACAGAACCAAGAAATTTTCAGATGGCTTTTGGGACACAGGGCTGGAAATGTCACTTCAGATCTCTGGCTCTTTTGCTGCACCCATTTGCACACATTTGCTTCTCCTCAGCCTCTGCATGAGCTGTGGCCCAGGTCACTGCAAGAAACAGGAGTTACGGAGCTGCTCACACAGTGCCCATGCAACCACACATCACAGTCTTGTAATCCTACAGCTAGTGCTGCCCAGTTTACCTGATTACATCGCTTTTGTTCACATTAAATGTTCATTGTGAAACTCTCCCAAGACAGGAAAAACTAGATACCAGGGGAAGAGCTCCTCTGTGGAGATTGCCACAGATGATGTCTGTTTTCATGGTTCAAGACACCAGCATGACATCCAAAATGATGAAAAATTTTTCTGAGATGTCATGAGAATGCCTTTATTTTTCACAGCTAAGCCGCGCAAGCAATAATATACCCAGAATTTATTTCAATTTGCATTCACTAAATGTACACAAAGAATCAAAAACAGGACAGAGAGCACATATGCCCCACTACCATTGGGAAATCACAAGTAACAAGAGCCAGATTTTTAAAAACTCTTCTGGAATAAAACTATTGTATAGGAAAAAGAACATTTAAAACAATTCACAGGAGTGGTTGGCACACCTTTTAAATTATTCAGATAAAAATCAACAACCCCACAGAAAAATTCTTGTTAAAATTCCTTCAGTTGCTACTAGAAAAATAAACAGACTCAGCCCACTCTTCATGCTTCTTTTTAGCAACTCTAATCATAACCTGGGGCCATCCCCTGAGGTCATTTCTGTCCTAGACATCAGCCATTATCCCTCAACACAGCAGCACAGTTCCAGCCCTGATTCCTCTCTTCTTTATTTCATCCATTCAGGTATCCTCCCCTCCTTCCTCCCAGGGTTACACTGGCAGACTAGAGGGGAGGGTGGAAACTTGCCCTCCTGCCTGCAGGGAGAGAATATTAATCCCTTCCTGTTCCGTAGAAATGTGCAAGCTGCCTACCATGCTGCAAGCTAAATCTGAGTTTACTTTTAAATAGTACTGTCTTGATTTTTGGCACTCCAGGTTTAGAAAGGCCTCGATCTGATCATGTTTCATGCTGTGTTCCTTAACAACCTCAAATTATGAAGCTGTGATCCAGAAAGAGCACAGCAGTTGGTACCACCATGTGGAATAATCTGCCTTGAAATGTTCTCAGACCTACATCCACGCACATCCGTAAAACAGATTAATTAATTACTTAGATCAAATTGAAACTTTCTGATAGCAAATATATATTTTTGATTGAATAAAAATAAACTACTAAAAATAAAGTTATAACCTTTGCATTTTGCTAATATTTTAAAAGCCTACATGTAGTACTAAATACAGAATTATTTGCCTAACAATTTTCCTGTAAAATGCACTACGCTATTTTATTCACCTTGTTTCTTTTGGATTAAAAGAAAAAACCTATTGAGTTCTAAAAGTCCCTTGTAGACTCAGGAAATGGTCCATATGTAAACAGTTTTGTCTCTGTTTCAGTAGTGTAAAATTTCTAGATTTACACAGCTAAATTAATAACAATATATAATTTAGGACTCTGATTATCTACAGACGATTTTCAATTCTAAATTTTAATTGGCCTCACCAATCCAATGCAATAACTTACTGTTAAGCACAGGCATAAAGGCTGTGACACATAGCAGATGAGGGACATTTTATTAAATCACTAAGAATTGACAGTATGTGATGGAGACTTTTGATATTATTTGTATTAAATGTAATTCCTGATAGGATGTGGTATTTTTATATAAGTAGAATATTTTTCTTGTTTCTATGCAAAGTATTAGTGCAAAACATAGCAAACCAACAAACTATGCCAGCAGAAGGGACATAATTGAAACACATTTCTAATTCCTTGAAGAGTCATTTTTCATTGTTATTTAAGAGGATATAGTGGTAGAATTAGAGCTTTTCTAAAACCACATCTAGCAACAGTTCAAGGAATTAATTTGTTAAGCAAAAACTTTACTTACAGTCAGTGGACAATTTCTCCAAATTTTCAATATGAAGATGTTTTGAAGTATAATGTAATTAAGTTTGCTATTTAGATAGCTGAAGTTTGCAGGTCTTTAGCCTTAGTTACGGCACTGACCTCAGGCAGCCTCAGAAAATTTCAATGGAGAATTGCAGCCAACAAACTACTAAAGCTCCATCCTGTCCTGTGAATGTCCCATTGATTTCAGTGGTGTGGGATCCATCTGAAAAGCTTTGTTGAAAAATGATCATGTGCAATTCCACTTTAGGATTCCTCCTCTAATTATGCAATTCTCAAATATTGTTAGTACCAGCAGCAGTGTACACTAGCCTAGGGTTTCCCTCAAGTTTCTTTTGCCAGCAAGACTAAGTAAAGCCTTTTGCTCTGTTTCATGTGCTTTCCACGCAGAAAGCTTAGCCTATAGAGTACACCTTCCTCTGTGGGATCCTAATGCTTTAAAAATTATAAACTGCTGCATACCTCCACTTAACAGAAGAGCTTCCATTGACTTTAATAGGAATCAGACTGGAATTTCATTAATGCAGATTACTTTTACTACCTTCCCAGGAAAGAAGAGAACTCTTATCTGCATATATGGGACATTATTGTAATTTCTTGCAAAGAGTCCTTTGATTATTTATGATCCAGATGGATTCAGAAACATCATTTCCTTAACAAGGGCTGAGTCGCCTCTTTGATTTGTTTTCTCCTATAAATGACAAGTGTCCCATGAAGTTCATCATACACCCGTAATGTTTCTCCAATTGTGGATTGTGACTCCTTTGAAGACCTGAAAGCATTCAAAAGAGGCCATGTAGCATTAATAAAAGCATGGTCATCTCAGTCCTTCCAGGCTAAGGGTTGTGTTTACTGGCTACCAGTGTTCACACCAGCCCAGGAACTATGATCTTCTCATTGCTGACATTAGTTTGGTCCCTTCAGCACATGGGCATGATTGTTTATACTTGCAAGCAGTAATTACCAGCAACTGTAATTATCCAATCCTAAAGATTGACCTGCTGTCAATTCAGGAGGTTGTACAAAAGATGAATAAACCAGAGAAGATTGCATTTTCAGAAATCCTTGATCTATTATGCTGAAAGGAGAACAGATGGCAAACAGTTTCCCAGTTTTTAAAGAGGTAAATAACAGGTGGGCTTGAAACTGTGGAATACAGAAAGAAGAGGTGGGGTATTCAGGTATAATTTACCTTTAGGAGACAAGTGCACTGTACAAATTCGGAAGGTGGCAAATTAATAAAAAAGGAGCGAGTGAAAAGGGAGGCTCAAAGAACACTCATTAAAATCAAGATGTTGAGAACAAAATTAGTCATGAGCTCAAAGAATGCAAAAAGAAGAAAAATTGCCTAATCATCAGCACCAAGAGATGGATAACAGATAAGAGGGACTGGACTTACACAACGAATAACATGGCAGTGTTACAGAGCTCAGCATGAGGAGCACATTAAAGCGAATTGCTAGGATGTGTGTAGGACAGGGAACAGAGGAGATGGCCTTGCACATCATGTAAGGTACATCATTAAGGGTGTGCAGCTCAGAAATCACTCACAGCCAAAAAGCTTGGCAAAGATCTGCCCATTCAGTTTGAGTGTTCAGCACAGGCATCACAGGCTCTTTGCAACCAAGCTGCTTTCTTTGCAGACCTGATAAAGGTGTGTTCTCCTACAACTAATCTCCAAGTTACTGGCACTAGGGAAGAAAATTATTTTGAAATCTTATGAATTAATACTGTCACTTATGAAGTTCAAGATGACTGAACAGGTGGCCTATTTAGCAGACTATCAAATCAAATCTATAGTTGATATAGTCATACAGATGATTATATCCATAATGAGTTATATGGTGCCAGAGCAGAAAAATGCATTATCACATCTTCTATCTGAATGGAGCATGCTGAATGTCTTCTGTGGCTACCAAACAAATGCAAAAGTACAGGTAATTGTTTCCTAATTTAAACATTAATTGCCTCTGATATAAAGTAAATCTATACTAGAGCTGGATTGAAAGTAGTTGGATCACAAAACTGTATTTTTGGCACAAGGGATTTTATGCCATGGGTTACATGTAAAGACAGTGAAGTCCAAACCAGTAATCTATTCAGCTTATGATTTAAAAGGACAAATGTGTGAATGATTCTATGAAATTCTTGAGAAACCTTGTAGATATTCATTAAGTCACTGTTCCAAAATGCCAAGGGCAACCATCACTTCCCTTAGGAAAGGAATGTGACGGCAGGTATGACATTAACCACTATAAAGGAAAAAGGAAGCTGATAATAATTATTACTAACTAGACAATAGGGACTAATTGAGAAATAAAAGCACAATGACCAAAAAATAGTATGTTACAAAGAAGAAGAAAAAACTTTTGTAGTGAATAGATTAGTAGATTCTACAGTGTCTCTATAACATACTGTGAGATAAGGATGTACAAATTATCAGTAGCTGTATAAAAAACGCAGAAGTCTTAACCAAGTCTATTCTGTGCTGGGAATCATCTCAGTTGGTATATAGTCATATAAGTTAGTGATGAAAGGTGAAGCCTTGAAGCTCTGTCAGTCCCTCTGTTTGGCAGAACAACAGAATCCAAGTGCCAAACTTTCATTCACATCTCAAAATCTTGTTAATTAATTCAAAGATTCAAAGGCTATGAATCTGCTGTGATCATCTGTCCTGCCCTCCTACATAGCACAGTCCATAGGATTTGCCTGAATCCCACTTTAAACTACAGAACATCTACGAGAAATACACCTACTTGTAAGACTAGAACTATGAAACTGAGAGATTCCTCCTTGTCAAAGCTTGTTTTGAATCAACTTTTGGCCATCAGAGTATCTCACCTATCTGCATTGTTCACAGACAACAGCCAGGTCCCTCCTTTACCTTCTTCCCAGTCAAATATGAACATTATGAGGCACATTTTGCTATTTCTCAGGACTTTGTCTGCACACTTGCTAATGGGGTAGCATTCTTCCTGTCCTGTGAACACCCAGACTGGATGTTGAACACCAGCAATTGTTAAACCAGTGCTAAGCACAAAACTAACAGCAGTGTCTGCATGAGAAAACTAAGGGCAGCTGCAACTATGGGCACACAATTTCTCAGACTCTGTCATGGTTAGTTCTGAGGCACATCCTGGGAATATGTGAACCAGCCTCTGCCAGCCGATGCCTGTGCGTGGTTTGAGGGCTAGCATGGGACAAGTTGCTCAAGCAAGCAATACAAGTGAGGCCACTTTGTTCAGGGGAATCTAGGTGTATGGAGGCAAGCTGTGCTATCCCAGCTGTCCACACAGACAGGGACCTGAACCTGGCATATTTACCGATTAGCATAGACATAGGCTCTATAAGCTTCTCTAACCAATTTCCTCATATTTTTAACATCAAGAGTTACAGAAGTTTGTTTTTCAGTGACCTACACCACCAACTCATGCTCAGACAGTTATTCACCCTGTTTACCATGTCCTTCTGATCATCACTCTTCCCCAGCCCAGATTTGTTCATGTCATCTGTATGACCTAAGATTTTTGTTCTCTCTCCAATGACTTTATAGTCAACCATGTTAAAACAAGCAATCAAAGGTCACCCCTTTGACATTCGCTAGTTTCTTCTTTGCAAATTTCATGTGCACTAGTTCTGTGCCTATATGTATTTGGAAAAAGTCCTGAACATCACGAATAGAAGAATAATTTCTCAAAGAACTTTGATATAACAAATCTGTTTAAGGAAGAGGAACTTTCATACTAAATAAGAGAGTGTGCAATTTCCACCTGTGGACACATTGCAAACTCAGCTGGACAAGACCCTGAGCAACTTGATCTGCCTTTCAAGTGGGTACTGCTTTGAGCAAGGGGCTAGATTACATGAAATGCAAACGTGCCTCCCAACCCAAATGATTCTGTGATGATTCTTTGTTTGCATTACAAGACCTGTCAGTTGGCCAGCTCTCAATCAACATAACACATGCCATGTTAATTTTATTTTTCTTGTCTTTCTTAATTGCTCTCTCTTGTGGTGTTGGGTCAGAGTTGGTTGTTTCCATCGTCNTGTCCCTGTCCCGCCCTTCCCCGCCTCTGCCTCCCCAGGGCGGCCGCAGCCCGGCCCGGCCCCGCTCAGCCCGGGCTCCCCCACCCGCGGCGGCTTCCGCTTCTCGAGAGCTTCAGCGGGGAAAGCGGCATAACCGGGGGACTTCTTGCTCTTCCTATAACTAAAACCCTTGTTACTGAATTGCACACGATTCAGAACGACGATGACGTGATGTTAAGATGTATGTCAAAAAGTCCCACTTGTCATGCACAGCCCAAATCTTACCTTTTTTGCTGACCAATACATTGCAAATAAATTCCAGGAATTCTCACTATTTTTAACCTGCCTGCTCTGGTTTTGAGTNAGTTTCTTCTTTGCAAATTTCATGTGCACTAGTTCTGTGCCTATATGTATTTGGAAAAAGTCCTGAACATCACGAATAGAAGAATAATTTCTCAAAGAACTTTGATATAACAAATCTGTTTAAGGAAGAGGAACTTTCATACTAAATAAGAGAGTGTGCAATTTCCACCTGTGGACACATTGCAAACTCAGCTGGACAAGACCCTGAGCAACTTGATCTGCCTTTCAAGCGGGTACTGCTTTGAGCAAGGGGCTAGATTACATGAAATGCAAACGTGCCTCCCAACCTAAATGATTCTGTGATGATTCTTTGTTTGCATTACAAGACCTGTCAGTTGGCCAGCTCTCAATCAACATAACACATGCCATGTTAATTTTATTTTTCTTGTCTTTCTTAATTGCTCTCTCTTGTGGTGTTGGGTCAGAGTTGGTTGTTTCCATCGTCCTTATCAAGCTAACTTGCCATCTCACAAAAAAAAAAAAGGTGGCAAATTAGGTTTACAGTATCAATTTCACATATAGTAATGGTGACTGGCATTAATTAGATTTTTCTCCCTTAATTTTTCTGCAATCTAGTCTTAGTCAGCCTGTCATTCTGCCCATGATTCGCAATAGGCCTTAGGGTATTTACCAAACACTTTTCTAGATTCCCAGCTCTTCCGGAGTTTCAGGAATCACTGAACACATGGGAAATTAGACACTCTCCAAGACCACTCTGCTAAGTCGTTTGAATGCAGTAGTTCGGGTGGCTTGGTTTTTTTTTTCCAACTTCTCCGACAGTTCCTGACAGGACAGAATTGTTTCCCCGCAGCCCGAATGGCGCCCCTGACACCCTCCCGGGTGCGCTGTGCCTCGGACGCCGCTGTGCCCCCC
>WEIV01027809.1:75002-116390 GCA_013390005.1 Calyptomena viridis | reverse complement strand
CGGCATAACCGGGGGACTTCTTGCTCTTCCTATAACTAAAACCCTTGTTACTGAATTGCACACGATTCAGAACGACGATGACGTGATGTTAAGATGTATGTCAAAAAGTCCCACTTGTCATGCACAGCCCAAATCTTACCTTTTTTGCTGACCAATACATTGCAAATAAATTCCAGGAATTCTCACTATTTTTAACCTGCCTGCTCTGGTTTTGAGTCAATAAGACACTGGCTTTTCTTCACTGTCTCAATACACTTCCATAGACTTTGTTAGTACCCATGGCACATCCGGTGGCCAATGCTCCTCTTTCCACTTGACAGTACAGGCAGTGGGCTAACATTCCCAAAACATCACTGACACACTGACCACTGAAAAAAGACAATGTATTTCTGTCTTTAGCATTAGTAAACAGAAAATAAATCCCTTTAGTATTTTTCCCCCAACAAATCCCAGTTAGTTTTGAAAGAAAGTTTAGTAGCCAGTATTGCATTTTGGTGATTGATCTTAAAAATTATAATCATCATCCCAGTTTCAAACTTGTGAGAAAACTTGTAACTGTGCCTCGCTACCAGTTGCAAAATCTCCTTTAATTTTTCACCATCAACCCTATGGACTTTTCTGTAGCAAACAATTCTGCCTTTCAATCTCCAGCCAACCAGTGTGTTTTGAATCCCAGTTATCACACAAAAAATGAAGCAATTTTGTGTATCAGCACTCATCATCTGTCACTTTCTGAGAAAGAAAATCTACCCAAACCAATCTTTCCACTCTGATTTTAATTAGTGTTTGGAGTAAAAGGTCACCCTCCAAAACACTGCTCTTAGGCTCTCCTGATCATGACAGATGTTAAGGAGGAAGCCAAGGGAAGTTTTCTCTCTCCCCTGCTCTACATACCACCAGCAGTTAGGTGTCCTTAATACCAAGTTCCTTTCACCTGAGATGTCTTTCACAAACAGTACTTAAAGACATATGATGAATCTGAGGAGGATGTACACCATTCACAGACCCAGCAGCCATGGCTCACTTAATAAATCATTGCTTTTGGCACTGGGTCATCAATCCTCCCCTCTCTAAGAGACATTGAGACACACTACCCTATATGCCCTATCTCCCATCTCGTTAGGTTTCTCTGCCACAGTAGAAATCTTTGGACTGAAATGTAGCCCTTTCATTTGTGCAGGATCTTCAGAAGCAGAAATGCTGAAGTTTCATGAGAATTCTTGTATTTATGACATTGTGTGGAGCAATATTGACTGGCTAACAATAGCTCTGCTTCTGCCAAATAAACGTATGTGGGACGATCAAGAGATTATAGGATGGACCTGGTAATCAGCCAGCTTCAAGTGAGTAAGTGGCCACATACACCCATTATCCAAGGCCCTATTCTGCAAGAAGTTCAACATATCTCAGAAGAGTCCAACAGGTCCTGTTGAAATCACGTTATTTTGATAGTAATAATGGTGATATAAATATGGAACAAAAAGGAAGATGAAAACCCTGCTCAAAGGTTTACATAGACAAATTGAAACAGAGGCACAGAGTTTGGCTCATACCAGCACAGGAAAGCAGCGAAGATAGGAAATGGATCTCCAGAGGGAGAAAAGAGACAAATGGTCCCATTCCAGATAGGACCATGGGACCTGTGAGAACTTCTGGCAGCTCATGCACTTCCAGAGACATCCTGCGTGGTTTAGGTAAAACACTAAAGGATAGATATGTAATATCTATGGGATATATATGTAATATTTTGGTTTCATTCTCACCCTTTAGCATGAAGGCACCCCCTGCCTTTCACGAGCTCTTCATTTGCCCCATAAGGAGATCAAGATGGGTGCAAAGATGCTGAACATGACCTAGGAAATGCCAGGAGAGGAGCGAATAGTAAGTTAAACTTCTCCTAAGACACAGATGCCTGAATCCACGCTGCAAGCAGATTCCTTCTTACAATCAAAGGCAAGCTAAACCAGGTCAGTGACTGTATGTGGAAAGAGGAGGAGGAAGATGTAGTGGCAGAGGTGACACCCAATAGCCCAGGGGCAAGAGAACTCACCCTAGAGGTGGAAGATTCAGTTTTGAATACCTTTTCTTCTGCTTGACTTAGAGCAAGGATTTAATCTCAGGTCTTCTGTCTCCTAAATAAGCAAGCCACCTAGGCTTCTCAGTGTCAAATGGCACTGCTTTGCACAGAATTTACAAATGCTCATTATGACCAGAGAGTAAAAAACATACTCTCACACCCTGGTGTTAGAACACTGATCTGGGATGAACACTCCAGCCCTCATCCAGTGAACATTTAAGTACTTTATACAAACTGGAAAAGCTGAGACCCCACTGCAGGATATTCTTTACTCTATTGAATTGGGCACTCTTTACAGGAGAGATAGGCCCAGAGGGATTAGGACTTGAATTTCTAGCATTTCTATGAAAGATTTTAGGTGTTGCTTGTTTGGGTTTTTTTTTAGATTTTGGTGTATGTAGAAGCCAGGATTCCTGCTATTTTGGGACAGGTGCAATGCAGAAGATGTGCTCTCTCAGATTGCACATTTCAGGCAAGGTAGAGACACTTGGAGCTGTGAATGGTCTCAGTAAGCAGGTATTAGCAGCTCAGACATTTAGGAGGAAGGATTGTATGCATGCTGACAGCAAAAATGTAGGTGCATTATAGCCTTAACTTTTGTTTTCATTAACACCAAAGGATATCAAGTGGCTCTCAAACTAAGCAGACCTTGTGCAGGGCATTATGATAATCTCAGGAACATGCAAGAATCAGTTTAACCAGATACCAGCCTAAATGTTAATTTAGCCCTTAATCTCTGGAGTGCAACTCCTCTATGGTGCAGCAGTGTCACAAAGGCTCAAGGCCATATTGGCCTCCTATCCATCCTGCTTGCAGACGTACCTTCAGGGCACGTTCTAGCATAGCCCAGCTGGTACTCACAGGGATGAACTCTGTCCACCCAACACATTGAAGTGCACTCAAGGGCCTCTACTTAGGCCTATTTGCCCTTGCAAACATATCCTATGACCTCTATCAGGGGGACAAGAACACTTGGAGTGAGACAGAAATGTCTTTTGCCACAGGTACAGATGGGATTTGTGAGCTGCCTGAGCTCAGGCCAACTACAAGTGAGAGTGTGAGTGGAGAACACAAGATGCTTTTCTGCCAGAGGATCCTTGCTGCATCCTGCCTGGGAGCCCATCAGGGGTGAAGTACTCACACCCCTCTTCCTCTGCTCCACTTGCAGTAGCTGTGATCATCTCCCTGCCAGCAATGAAGGATGAATACAGTGCTGTGGCCACAAAAACAGGATATAGGCAGGAAAGCTGATCTGACAAGGAAAAAGTGGAAAGGCACAAGCTCTTTCCTTGGAACATTTCTAAGAAGCACAGAATGGAGAAGAGGGAGTCAACAATCACATCATTGCCAAATCCTAGTACAGCAGAGCCATGAGTCAGGTTCCAAAGAATCATAAGATTTCAAAGCAAAACTACATTTTTGTTCTTTCTATTTTCTATCTGATTTTTTGAGTGTCTAGGGTACACATGCAACCTTTTCCTTCATTATAAGAATCAAGATAAGATTTTGCCTTAGTTACTTATCTCCAGAAAATGTGGTTGAAACAAACACAGCAAACAGAACAAGAATCCCACTGAAACCCCCAGAACTATTAGCCTTCTCTTAATCAGAGAGCTGTAGAGAAGTTTAGAATAAAAGAGCAAAGGAAAGCTGGATGTGTAAGAGAAAAAAGCTACACACACCTCTTTGAGCCTTTCCTTAAGGCAATCAGGGACTGGAAGACAAGATAAATTAAGGAGGGTGGTAACAGTCATACATCTTGGGAGAAAATTATATTTTCCTCAGTTTTCTTTCTAGCCCAAAGAAACTGCAGCAAGTACTTAATTTAGCTAAGAAACTGAAATGTTGAATTTTAGCTAAGAAAATTAAAACTCAGATGTATAGTATGGATAATTAGTGACATGGCTAATTGGTGACTTCCACAATCTGTTCTCCTCCTGTGAAACATAAGATGATTCGTATTTATGTAGACTGCAAGTCTAAAAGTAATGAAAAAGAAACATTCAAGTATTTGCAAACATTGCATTATGTTTTTTATTGATCAGGGTGCTATTAAGAGAAACGTATTTGAAAAAATTTATTGACTTTTTCTTCAGTGTGTGATGCTCACAGATGAGGTTGTTATGGGAAAATGTGACTTGTCTTCCCAGCAACATCTGCCACATCCATGCTGTTTTCCTGTCCCTACATGTTAAAGCACCCTGCTCCTGTCTGGGAGAAGGCCCTGCAGATCATATAGCTGAAGTACAGATCTGAGAATCTTTATGAATGTGGGCAATCCAGATGCAGTTGACAGATTACAGAAGGCAAAATAAAGGGGGTTTTGTGTCCCTGTTTACAGCGTAGTGAACAGGTGAGTTTAGTATCAGGCATCAAATTTATCCAGGTAATAAATCACACCAAAATAAATCTAAGTCTTACTGTGCTTAAAACAGCCTTTTTTAAAACTCATTCTCCTTTGTCACAGAGTCTTTTTTCCATTATGAAAAGTCTTATTTCTCAATGACTTGCTTTATCACTTTGCCAATCAAGAATCACAGCAATACAAAAGCATAGGAATTTTAATGCTGTTAAAAAAAATTTCTCATACTAAAAGCATAGATATTTCATAATTAATTGCAGAATTGTCAGCTCAAGTCCCTGCCATTTCAACCAAGATTTCTCATTCAGATCCAAACCTTTCTTTCTTTTTATATGGTATCTAACACAGACATACTACAATATTCCCAAAGAAACATAAAAGTCTCTGCTGTACCTACAGGTTAAATCTTTGTAACTTCCTAAATTAGAGGATTGTGTTGGAGAATGTTTTGGTTCCTTTAAACATACTGAAATAGCCAGCCTCACAAAAAGGCAGAAATTTTACTTTACAGTATTGCTACAAGTCTTCTGCAGCATGACTGCTCCCCACAGAGAATTGAGAACAGAGAGAGAACTAACAAAGAGGGGTTTAAGGATAAAGCAAATAAAACCTTCATGCACTGCAGTAAAGCTGAGGGCATGCTGCTGGCAGCATAGCTTTGCATGCGTGGGTGCATTTGCAGGGAAACAGAGATGCCAGTCTGGGGAGTCAGTGAGGAGCCACACATCAGCAGGACATTGAGCCTAAGGTGACAGTGACCCCAAGGCTTCCTCACATCAGGGATCACTACCACCTTTGTGCTCATATCACTCTATAAGCACCTCCTTCAGCCCTGCTCAGCTTGGGGCAAGGCAGAGCTCATGCACACCTGCCTGCAGAGGAGCACATGGCTGGTAGCAACACCACTCACCTCAATGATCCACCAGTGCATACAGTGCCCCTTCTCTTCCCTCACAACTGTGAGAGACTTCAGTATCTGAAAATGTTATGCATTTGAAGTGCAAGTTTCTTGCAGCATCTTCACCTGGGGAATGGTCTCTGATGGGAGGTGACATGCTGATGGTGCCAGTCAGGCCAGCAGACAAAATATCTAAAAGCTCATCTATATTCACACCAGCTCAAGTTCACTTCCCTACACTCACATTTCCCCTCTGCCTGTGAGAAGTCTTTCAGCTGCAGGGAATCTCTCAGGCTTGCATTTGCCTCAGCTCTTTCCCAGATAGTGCCCTTCCTGAGTGAACAAAAACATGACTCCGCTTTTCCTTTGAAACACAAGAAATTTGTTTCCCTTCACATTTCCACTTTAGTATGCTATGACGGAACACAGATCTGTCTTTCGCTTTGTTTAGAAGATGTGATGCCAGTAACAGTTGTGGATTTAATTATATTTCAGCTGCAAGAAAATCTATTGTGTTTTTTTGTCTCTTCTGACCTCAAAAAGCCAGCTTTAAACAGGCAGAGCATTCTTTAATATCACTGATTGTGGCTAAGTGTGACTTAGGTCCTCATAAAAGAAATTACTACTTTTTGTCCAAAATGTTCATTTTGGCAATTAAAAAATGTCTCTTTCATACAGATATATGTGTGTGTATGTATATATGTATATTGAATAAATGCCATTGTATAGTTGCATCATGAATTGTATAATTAACATTTGAATTTCATAATGAGACTACATAATTAATGTCTTGATATATAAATATACATCATTATTCAAAATGTCTTTCATATATGTATGCCAACAGTAAAACTTCTCAGTAATCCTTAGTGAGCACAACCATGACAACATAAAAAGAAAGTAAATATATTTGTAAAGGCTGAACTCACCTAACTTATGATTCTCCAAAGAAAACCAACTTTTGAAAGTCTTCATTTTGTTACAAACTCAATAATATTCATTATACCTCATACACATTTCCTATAAGCTATTGCTTAAGGATTCATACCTGTGCAATATTACTGTCATCTTGGTTAGACAGCTCCTCTGCTCCAGCTCCCTAGAACTATATTAGAGATGTTTTATTCACTTAGTTCAAACCCAGCACCCCTTACTACATTGATAAAGTCTCCTTTTCTGGTGGGACTGATTTTTTATCACAGTTTGATAATAGATCTTTAAAAGCATCTTGGGGCAGGAGAGTCAAGGAGAAGCTGTTATCGCACATAGCAACGGTATAAGTGGAACATTAGAATAATGAAGAAGGACGTGTAGCTATTAGAAGAAAAGGGGGATCAAACTCAGTTCAGCTCCCTGCCGCAGCAATGCCTCCCCTATGGCAGGTGTGGATGACTTCAGGCAGCTGTGAGCTCCCAGCCCCTCTGCACAAGACAGTTCAGCACCTGCACCAGCTTCTGACTTAGCACACCTTAGGATTCCTGGTCCTCTCCTGACCTCTTCAGCAACCCTCAAGAACCAGTTTGGGGTCACAGGTACCACTTCATCACAAAGAGGCAGAACCAGCTTCTGCTCAAACCATTGCACAAAACCCAGTCCCCAGGTCTCATTAGAAACAAGCTCATCACTCCTTTCCTCCTCTGCCTCTTTCCTGCTTGGCCTGCTCCCATTCCTGTGTCAATGGCATGTCTTTTGTGTGTCACTTGGCTGAACATCAGTGAAATATAGTATACATGAAACATATATAAGACATAGGGCCACCTTTCCTCTGCTGGAGAATCAACTCCCTCACAGGGAGGTTGTTTTGTTTTCCTTCTTTATTGTCCTGGGAGGAGCAGGCAGGAAAGAGCTGACAAAATTATATTTTGAAGATGTAGTCCCACTTAATAAAAATCAAATAAAACAAAGTGAACAAAGAGGAAAAATTCCTCCTTCTACGTTCTTTTTGATACTTCACTCATAGCATCTGGCGGCACCACAGGGTTGGGCTGGTTGGGTGGTTTTTTCCTATATAGAATTGCCATGGCAGGACAAGGCAATGCATCTGCCCTCATCCTGAAGTCAAAGACCTGAGAAATACAGTCTTTACACTTATGGCTGTTACTGCTGGTATGGCAAAAGCTATGTAAATCTGGATTTGAAGTATATTGATTGGGACCACAAACACCAGAACCCTATGTGCAAAGGACCGATATAGTATAAACTCACTCTGACAATTCAGGTAGTACAAAAAAATTCCCTGATGGGTTCACTTTGACTGGTACCTGCAAGCTTTATGCCTGACCCATTACCATGCCTGCCTGACCCCCTCTAGATTTTCACCAGCCAGGCCAGCACACAGAAGCAACAGAAATGTGCTTGGGATGATTACATGGAAATGTGATCCTGCACCACACCTGATCTGAATCAAACCTGTACTTCTGGGAGATCCAGTCAAACATGGATTCAGTGTTAGTAGTTACATATTGATAGCCCAAGAGGTTTCCAGAGAAAAAACTACAGGCCTAGGAAACTGTCAGGGATTCATGGAAATGGAAGGCAAAAGCAATCAGTATTGAAAATTAATTCTTCTCATAACAAAGCCTTTAAAATCTTGTTCTTTGATGGCTATCAATTAAGCAATTTTTAATTCACTTAATGCAGTGGGATTGTACTGCCTTTCTGTCAGGAACTTTTTTTAATCCATATCATGAGGAAAAATGCTTTTCAGTAGTCTAACTGTTGGCTGGAGGAGCCAGTTCTTAGGCTAAGTGTTTGGGGGGAGATACTGCTATCAAACTGAAATCTAGCTACCATACAACTTTGCAACTGAGCATAAATCATTCAACTAACCTTTCTGCTCACTATTTGCATGCCACAATAGCTCATCTCAGATTTTACCTAAGATCAAAGCAGTTTTTCTGTTCAATTTGATGTGATTTTGAAGCACTAGGACAGATCTTTGCAGATCTCTGCAAGACAGCTCTGTGTGCTGAACTCTAACACTGGCAGTTCAGAGAGTTGTTTCAACAGCTTCAGTAATGCTCTGGGAAGCGATTTTAAAAATATTTAGCTTCAACAGTTACCACTTCGTGCCCCTGTCGGTTGGGAGGAGCTTGTTTCTGCCCACTCCAGGCAGAGCTGATGCAGCCGGGTGTGTGCGCCTCTGCGGGTGTGTGCCACAGTCACCCAAGGGCGTTGCACATCTCTTCCCCTCCCTCTGCAACAGCGAGAGTTCTCTCCAAGGCAAGAGAACTCCTCCCTGACCTTCTTCGCAGGCAGTGGGCAAAAGGCAGCAAATGTAGCCCTGGGGGATTGGGCCTTAAATCACCAGTTCCTACGGCAAAGCAGGACCAACAGAAAATATTATTATGCATCTTGATCATGATCCGCTGATTCTCTCTAGGCTGTGCAACACCCTGGCTGTAGGCTTTGGGGAAACTGCTTGCAATAGTTACAGTCTGTCATAACATGAGTTTATTACAATAGTTGTGTTCTTGTAATAGGCAGAAATGTTTTTTCCCTTATGAAATACACAGATGCTGGAAGATTTATGTGGGTAATGCAAACAATAACGCCTTCACAGATTACAAACCACAGCTGATCTGCATATACTGTACAGAAGAAACAGCAAGAGGAGTTTATAAAGTTCATCTGCCTAAAGCCAAGATTTCAGTAAATTATTTACCTTCAAGAGGCAACCTGTCTTCCAGTGATGCATCTGTTTGTTGATAATTAAAACTTACTTGCTTCCACTTAAAAATAAAACTTGGGGAGAGGGTGAGGGAATTTGTCTGTCCAGGGGAAGGACTTCTGTCGGCATTTTAAGAATGATCAGGCCCCTCCAGGAATCAGGTACAGCATCAATCTCTTCAGGTAGCACTAGCATAAGCACGTTTTAATGTCTGAAGTCTATTGTTATGGCTGCCATGGCTGAACACAGCAGTAGAGACCTTGTCTCCCATAAAACAGGCAGGCAGACCCCTGCACCACGGCTTGCTCACAGTGGTTACAGGAGCTCAAGGTCCATAACTCTAAAATAGTATTTCCCCCCCCCTTTTGATCAAAGAACCACCTAATTTGGGTGCGAAAAAAAAAATCCTTCAATCATATTCAACAGTACAGCCACAAGACTCTATGAACAGCTACCAAAAATGCAGTTAAACTCTCTCAGTGTGCGTTTAGAGCATTTTGTCTTACATAACTTGCTTCCCGAGGCTTACTTGCATGGCAGTGTGCAAGTATGGTTATATGTGTTTTATTTGTTTATGACTGTTCCAAGAAACCTTTCTGAGGAGGTGTAGCTCATCCCCCACTCACTGACTGTTTTAAGGGACAGGGCCTGAAGATGTCTGTGACAGGCAGGCAGCTGCCACAGCAGAGGTCTTGTGCAGGTTCTCAGGCTGCTTATGTGTGTCAGTGTCATCCAGGAGATGCTTTCTGTGTCTCTCACCCAAACTGTTACAAGAACCTCAGCGGCAATAATCTGCACCTAGCCTTGAGATCAAGATTTTGTAGCATGGGTGGAAGTTCAAGTTATGTAAAATTGATACTTTTCTGTTTAAAGTTACACTTGTGTGACCAGGTTTGTAGCTCCACTCTTTTGTCGTCATTATAGCAAAATTTGCGAAGATACTTATTTGCATTTGGCATAATGGTTCACCTGTTTGTACAAGCCCCAGTGACATCTCTTATTTTCAGTCAGCTTCCTGCACACTGAGATGTCAGCAGGATACACAAAGATGACAAGCATAGCAGTGACATGACTGTTTCTTTGGAACTGCTCTTGATTCTACTGCAGGTACCCATTTAAGAGATTTTCCTCCTGAAAAACAGTCAAGTTCACAACAATCAGGCACTAGTGGGGAGACCAATCAGTATTGCTGATCATTTAGGAACCACCACAAAAATACTTGTCACTTTACAGAGCATCAATTCAGAAGTGTTGAGCAAACATGCAGGATAATCCCTGTTCTGAACAATTCAATTTTAAAACACAAGGTGGTAGAGTTAATGATTAAAAAAGAGAAAACAGAATAAATGTCCTATTGAAAATGATGTTAAAATGGTCTCTACTGAATAAATTTAATTGCTTAAGTATTGCTTTGACTTACTGCATCCTTACAGAGCTCTCAATGTGCTTGATGCTTAACTTCCTACTTTAATTTAATTAATTTTTGAAACCACAGAAGCCCCCAATACCCAACGCCAATTAATTCTGTTTTAATAACATTTGTCTCCTTTTATTCATTTATTTGAACTTCCCACCTGATAATTTAATTTGATCCCCCCTAATTCTTGTACCACAAGAAACAGTAAGCAGTTAAACCTACACACATTTTCTCCCTTTCACTGTGTTTATCAATTGCTAGTTTATCCTCCCTCCGTTATCTCTCCTTGGGCTCAGGGATCTCAGTCTGTTTAAGTATTCCTGATACGGAAGCTATTCCATATCTTCGGTGATGTTTGTTGACCTTCTCTATACCTTGTGTAATGTTACTGTACCCTTTTTGAGAAGTGCACACAGAGCAGCAGAGTATCACAGATTTATACAGTGGGGTAGTTTTACTATGATAAGCAATTTAGTATCTTCAGCTGCTAATTCAATTACATTTTGGAAAGATGCAAAGTGATAACTGAAAAGTAAATGTAAATCTGTTTATAACTTCGGTGACCTCCCTTTGATTCTGGGACTTGATATTCAAGTCTAAATTTCTCATCTAATTACTGACTTAGACAATCTAAATGTCCTACTGGACCATATAACGCTAAGTAATTTTGAAGCTGTAAGCAGAGATTTAGGTGCCTACATTCTGATTGAAAACTCTTATCTGGTTAAAAAAAAAAAAAGTGTAATATCTTTGTTTCTTTCTCTGTTCTATGTGAGAACAGAGTGAGAGTCAACCTGTTGCTGTAATGGTCCAGAAAGAGGCTCTTAAAGAATGCTATTAATTAATTAATTAATAATTATTATATATAATTTTAATGGTCACACAGTAAGGAAAGCTTTTCACTTTATGAAACTGGCTCTAAGACATATGGCATATATATAAAGGGATATTGCATAGTTACGGCACTTCTTATCACAGAGCATTCAGGTACTTTGAACAAGACCTAAGCCAGCATAGGTTCTCTGAAGCTAATGGAGCAGTGATGGTTGAAATTAGGTGAAATAGTATGAAGCAACTTTCTGACCATTGCAGAATCATATCTTTCTTGTCCCTTTCCAAAGGACTTCCAAGGGCTCAAACAGCATTATTTACCTTGCTATAGGAGGTCCAGATAGTCCTTATACTGCACTTGCAAAGATTTTTGGTCACAGCCATACTGCTGACAAAGGCATTATTTACACTGACTGGTGTGATAAGAGAATGTAAACATCTTAAAAGTGCCATTCCTCTTGCACAATTATGTCCTGAATCAGTGCTCTGAAGACAGCCCTTCCTGCCAGCCACCCCTCCTGTTGTTCAGCCTGCGCCTATCTGTGCTGCCATCACAGCATCTCTTCTTTAGGTCTCCACACGAGCCTCAGAGAGCCCAGCAAAGCCTTTTGCCAGCTAGTACAAAACTGTTGTGCTCATTTTCTAATCCAAATATTTCATAAACTAACAAATTAGAAGATTAGCCAGATGTGATAACCGGTGAGGATCCTTACTGTGCATATATTTTCTTTCAGGTCAAGTGCACTGTTCTTGAATTACCAAACCAACGCTCCTAGATGAAAAATGTCAAGAGTTCCAGATAACTATTGACTGGTTTAAAATATTTTTTGCTTAAGTTTGTTTATTCTTGCAGAAGCCCAATGACTCCAGATAGTAAACGCTATCTGAGTAGAGACAGACCTACTGCATTTGCAAAACACACAGCACCATCTGAACTCCTTCATCCATACTGGGTAAAAATCAATGTACTCAAATCATGGATAAAGGTTTATCTTTTATTTATCTTGTAAGAGATAACAGCAGAGCTGTTTGCAACCCTATTATTGTATTTCATAAGCCACCATCCACACCTGTTAGCACATCCCTGAATCGTAGCTGCTGTGCATGCTGCAAGGCAGCAGTGTGCTGGGTGCTGCTAACTGGTTGAGATGCCCAGTAAAAACAGCAGCTGTGGCATGAGAGTGTAGAAAAATGGCAGATCCAGGCTCTCCTTGGAGATGCACAGGGACAGGAGAAGAGACACATGCTCCAACGTGGGAAATTCCAAATAGATACAAAGAAATTACTTGCACTATGAGGGGAACCAAGAACTAGCACAGGTTGCCTAAAGAGGCTGTGGAGTCCTCATCCTTGGAGATATTTAAACATTGTCTGAGCAATCTGCTCTATCTGACCTGCTCTGAGCAGGGCATGGGGCGGCGGGGTGGACTATATGGCATCCAGAGGTCCAAACTCAATTATTCTGTGATGCTGTGAGTTTATGGACAGTTACTATATTTCAGCTGAAGGAATATTCAGGTTATGAGGATTTTCACACCACGGTAACTATCAAGGGGAAGTAGTAATAAANAAACAAAAACAAAGAAACCAGAAATGTAGATGCTGGAGAGATGCTTCCCAACCAAATCATTGGCTGCCAGTCCAGCTTATCAGGAAATGGAGTTCACTTAGTCATGGGGAATTTCCATCATGCCAAAGTGTGTTTTAGATCAGATTTGAGATGAAAAATACAGATCATATATTTCGCAAGATAAAATAAAAAGTACTTCAACTAGTAAAATGTGTTAATACTGTTAAAAGATTATCACATAATATACACATGCATAAACATCCATGAATATAAATCAAATATAAATAAATACTGAAATGCGACAAGAATTCCAAAACTAAAAGTCAAGAAAAGTGATGCAGAAGGATCAAAATAAAACAAGGAGAGAATATCCCAATGGGATCTCACAATTCAATTTTGAATTTCTTTGAAACTTTCCCATTGAAAAAGCCATTTGTTTTCAACATTCTGCTTTGTGAAATACACCTTGTACCCTGTGGAATAGCATTCTCCAAAGGGAAAGTTCAGTTTCAAAACTTTATATCAGTTGTCTTCATCTCTTCCTCTAAGACCCAGTAACTTCGAGGAATACAACATACATTTTCCTGAGCCAGGGTTTTTCTTCCCTCGCAATAAAGGAGTGAATTCTTCATGCTTGTTACACATTCCTGTAGTGTTTTACAAAATGGCATCTACAAATTTTACTGCCCCGTTTCTTTCCGGACTACCCTAACAAGCAACTTCTGCTTTATTTTTAGAATTAGCCCCTCTTGCTGGCTTATATTTTCCTGTGCCGCCCTAACATGATTTACTGTAATTCAAATTTAACTATTAGTTTGCTGCACCACACACCTGATTATGGCACAAATAATATTTACCCATTTCCCTCCAGATCTCTCATCACTTAGGCTATTTGAGTACCCCAAGTGTTGATGAACAGAAAGGACATAAACACTGTAGCTTTTTTACTTTGGGGTGTGGAGGGGAGGTAATGCCATTAGCTTCCCACAGATCCTAGCAATCAGTTCTCACTACATTAAAAGCTGTGACACTGTGCATTATGTCCCTGGGTGTAAGCATATAACATTTATGGAGGTGAGTTATGGCCAAGATAGGAGGTTTGTACTTCCAGTGGTGTAAAGGCCATGTTAGAAGACCTGAAAACCTCTGTATTACAAAGTTGTAAAGAACCTTGATGTTTCAAACTCATAGCAGTGAAAAATGAGACTGACCCGGGCTACTGCACAGTTAGTGTCTGAGACAGCTGCTGTTCCACAGTCAGTCAGGAAAAGGTTAAAATTTTCTGGAAGTGGTGTCTCCACAGATGGCAAATTCCTCTTTCTGTTCAAATGAGACTGTAAAAAACAAAACAACCTCTTTCCCAGAGAAAGAAAACTAATTTTCCACGAATTCAACCCTTCTTTCTTCCACCATTTCCTCAGCTGTTGGTTCACTGCCAGCTCACTGCATCCTCAGCCCTCACTCTCTACAGTTCTGAGAAAAGATTGTGTTGTATCCCAGCTCTGGTTACCCTAGTCTTGCAGTGAACATTACATTCCCCTTTCCCCTGCTCTCATTCCTACTTTTTCTCTCTCGCCTGTTTAATTCCATCCCCAGTTTACAATATCATGTGCTGTTTGAGCAAAAGACACTACCTCTCCCTATAAAATCTGACTCATTCACACCTCTGAACTCAAAAAGTTAATTGTCTCATGGGTTTATTCATCTCAACAGCATCAACCTAAGCCCATTTTCCTGATGAGTCAGTTTCAAATCTGTGTGTTACCAGCTTTTTTTTGCAGATTTCTCTTGTTTTTTTGGTGACAATCTTCATTCACTTCATTAAGATCTTCTTTAAACTCAGCAGACTTCAAGAGCTGCTTTTGGCAGGCTTTTTTTCTCCCCCTTCAGCTTTTCTCCAAGTCTTGAAAGGCTTCTCTTGTATGCTTCCTTCTTTTTTTTGTCACGTAAGAAGAAAGAACTGTACGTCACCATGAGGGTTAAGTGTCTTAATTAACTCCTGTATCCTTTTGTGAATGCCAGAACACTTATCTGTGGGAATGAGGATGTACAAATTTTCCATTTCTATGAACATGAAACGTTCTCAGTAGCAGATCCCTTTCTCCAGGAGATATTCTAATTCTGTTTATAGTCTATGACTCTGGGGCATCAATAACATTACTGCACTTACAGTCAGTTTTATACCTTCACAGAGTTATACAAACAGGGGGTTTTATATTCTAAGGATGTGTATGAAAATCTGCCCAATACAAATAGCCTTTATGAAGTAAACAGGTCACCAGGAAAACAAAATTTTGGTTTTCATAACTTGATGTAGAAAAACACATTCATATGAGAGGGCCAAATTTTTTAGGAATTTACATGGAATTTCTGAGACTTTTCAGTAGGTCTTGGCTGCATGTGCATGCAGATGTTCGTTTAGCTTGTATCTACATACATGAATCAGATGGGAAAACTGGAGCTGCACACTGGTGTGGCAAAGATGGACTGCTGTTGGCATGGCTGGTTATAGTGTTTTCATCATTTTCAAACAATGGAACCTCACATAATTGCTTTGTCTTGAACACATACAAAAACTGCAGCAGAGCTAAGGAAGAAAACCCCCAACCTCTGAACAACCTAAATATTTCAAGGGAGATGTATCAGACAGCCCTCTATGCAGCCTTTGATACCACTTAATTTCGGTGCTATGCTGGCCTACTGGATATGCCACTTTCCAGCATTTATTCTGCCTGGAATTCCCATGCACAACACTCCCAGGAGCTCCTTTTCTGGTTTCTTTTTATAGGCAGATGATATGAATATCTTTGATATATCTGAACTATGCAATGGGTATGCACACAAACACATACTGGTTTAGCTCTACATTTACTGGTTCAGCTGATGAGTAACTTGAAAGGGGAGATTCAGAGAGGCTGTGTGTGCTTCAGAGCTCAACTAACAGGGTGACCTCTCCAAAAAGTCGTACTTACAGTACTGGGGACCAGGGCCAGGTTTGGTTTTAGAGCACCTAGGGCACCTGCAATAGAAAGTCCCACTTCTGTGAGAAGATCCTGCAGAAGACACCTCCATCCAGGAAAGGATACTTTCCATAGGAAAATTGTGAAATCCTTTCGTGATGAAATATTATCACATATTTTCTGAGTATATGACACACAAAAATCATTACTTCACCACCTATTCCTACTGCGTCTCTATGTTTTGAACTTCACTTTCACTCCCTTCCTAATTCTAACCCTCCCTAATCAGCACCTCTCCCAAAATTAGTGATCTCTGCCAGCACTTGACTGCCCAAAGTGCCCTGTGTACCACACCTTAGCTGGCTGGTTCACTGATGACTGTGCCAACTACCCCCCAATGAGAGAGGGCTTCATGGGCAAAAGGAATGGAAAGCAGTCCCTAGTTTTGTTAATCATAATTCCAATTATGCAAACAGAATCCACAGTTATTTCTTTTAGGCCTGTTGCCACAGTAGTAGCCATGAATTTTCATGTAGCTTTTGAGTAAGTTGTGCTTGCTGCCTATGTTCTTTGATTATAAATACTGTCTGGAGCTGTTGATCCCTGGGCTTTCCCAGCTCAGTCAAGGGTGAAATCTAGCTCACTTAGTCTTAGCTAAGGAGCAACCTGTTTCCCTAGCACTCAAATGAAGTCAAGCCAGTCAGTTTTTACATTGAAAATCCTTACAAAATATGCCTCTAGTAACTCCAAGGAGTTTCTTGATTGCTAAATGAAACTATCCTGTAACAAATTGGCACTTCTAAACAAAATGTAGTCTCATAATTCTCTCATTTCTGTAGATAAATGTTAAATGAGAACAACGTGGCAAAATTCCAGATATCTTGCTGGAAAACAGAAAGGTTAATTAATCTGCAGTGCAGTTTCAGTTTTGAACAAATAAAAATGTTTAAAGAGCTCCACGGTTTAGGTTTCAGCAGAGGCTGCTATGCATAAAGCAAGACTACAATGCTCTTCATCAGTGTCTGGTTCCCCAGACATTTTTCTGTATAAGTCTCAAAATTTAGGGTTTGAGTTTTATTCACGTAATGGGGCTTAGGCTGAATGGCTGAGTCAAGCTTATTAGAATGTTGGGACATCTTTCTAGTTTTACCTCCTTACTTCTTCCCTTTCCCAACTCTCCAGCACCTGAAATCTTTTCTTTTCCCTTCAGAGATCACTGCTGTCAGTTCCACACCAGAGACAAGCCATCACTCCCAGTCTGGCATTTCTTACCACTGCAGACCCAAGGGTGTATTCCATGGTAGGAATCTTCCATGTTGAATATTGCAGCTGTGACATGAAAATCCCTACTCTTCTGCCATGCTTTCCTAGTCTAAACACCATATTTTCCCAAAGGTCTTACTTATTCATTTGTAGAAAATATAATGAGAGATCATAATTGCAAGGAGACACCCAGATTGATAGTTCTGATCCTACATCAACCAGAGGAGCTTTTTTCCATTACTTTGGTGGGAATTAAATCAGCTCCCAAACCTCATGAGCGATGCTTAGAGGTGAGTTTGTATTTACTGCTGGATGTTTAGGAGTGTGGCATATGAAAAATCAGACCTGCAGCTGCTGTGCCAGGGACCTCAACCCTGAGTACACAATCCAATGCTTAATGCAGCAAGCATGACAAGCACAATGACAGAACAAGGTGGCACACCCAGTATCAATGTTTAAAGAGCTGAAATCTGATCTGATACTTTTGCAGAAGGACAGAGAGGTAAAGGACTGTTAATGTGTATTATGAGAAGGATGTAAATTTGAGCTGTGAAACAGAACTACAAGATACGCCACAGGCAAAACTATAGATCTGGATTTTGTATTTATCTGCTATGGGAAACTAGAACCTCGAATACAAGAGCACTTAAATACAGGGATTAGGACTTCGGACTTGAATCTAATCTTCCCATCTTTGTAGGTTTTTCAAAACTAGGTTCAGATTTGATCTAACACGCAGCAGTGTGCAGACCCAAAATCTTAATTCAAACTCAACTCTATTGAAAAACGAGTTTATGTCATTAAGATTATGTCATTAAATTTATGTCATTTAAATCCAAATCAGTTCTAATTCCTAGGAAATTCAACCTCAGCTAAGACGATTCTGAAGTTCTGTGATGAAGTTCAGGTTCAGATATAGGAAGCATCTGGGGAAATTAGGATTCCTAGAGTAAGAGGAAAACACAAGGATCAAGTCAGAATGAAAACAGTGAAAGATCCAGCTGACTGCCAAGAGAGGAAAGACACTGAGAGGGGAAAGAAGGAGATACTATTTCATAGCTCTGTTCACATTTCTGCCAGCTCTAGAGTGGAAACTATGGAGATAGGTCAACACGCAATGTCTGTATTATAATAAATCTTAGGTTTCACATAGACCTGCTGGAATGGAAAAACACCCATCCTAACCAGTGTTGCAGGGTGGAACTGATTTGTACCTCTCTTGGAAATCATGGCACCTGACTGTTTCTACCTTGTGAGCAGGTATTTAGTATTTTATATAATTGACACACATATGGTATAGTCATGACATGAGTCTGGGGTAACAGACCCAAGTAGAAATAACTTGGTACCAGTGACATCTCTTCAGTTGTTAAAGACTCTTATATCAAAATTAAACTCCTGGTTTAAATGTGGCTTCTTCTAAACTGAAATGGTAAAATTCTTTCTCCAGTTCTACGAAGGTCATTTCCATAAATGGAGTCACGTGGAATATTACTGTCTCAGTTTTGCTAGTCTTGATAAAGGAGGAAACCACAAATCCTTGCTTGCTCTGTACTCAGAAAAACAGAATGAAAAAGAAGTGGCAACACTAAGAGACCAGTTGCTGTGCTAGCAGAGCCTGAGATGTATGTAAAAGCTGGTAAGAAATAAACCTGAAACAACCCTTTTTGGCTCTCAGCGAGACCAAAAGTATAAACCTCACACAGTGTCTCCTTGGTCAGTGAGATCCACATGAACTGTTGAACTCAGCAGAAACTGCTCTGTATTAGTGCTCTCTCTCTGTCTCGTGTACTCACCATTGAAAGGGTGCTGCACTTTATGTCATTAAGAATTATTCAAACAAGAAATGTACACTCAGACATGCAAAAAGCACCTTGCAACTGCCTTTATAGGGGCAGAATATAATTGCAGAAATTCTGCAAAATTACTGTGTGAAACTCGACATGATATCATGGGTTTTGTCCTTTTTCTTTATCCATATTTTTGTTTATGTATTTATCACATGCACATGTGAAAACTGTGCATCCAGTCCCAGGTGCAGTTGCTGCTGTACTATTTTGCACACAACTCTGTGCAAAGCTTTGGCACATATGGACCAAGAACAGATTCCAGTGAGATCCACAAAGAGCAGCAAAGATTGTGCTGCAGAAACACCCAGGGATAAGAGCAGGGCCATGCATGGAAAGGGAGCCCAGACTATGTTCCAGAGAAGCTTGATAGGATAAAGAGGTTTGAAATCGCAGGATAGTTCTTAAATTAAGCTAAGACTTGCATGTAGCTGCAGTGAACAGAAAACTGGACTGAATGGGGCCTCTTACAAAACTGAGAGGAAATCCTAGTGGTGTTTAAACACTAAAGGAAAAAGCAGAAGCAGCAGCTACAGAAGCAATTGAGATCAAAGGTGGAGGGTTTTTTAAGGTTGGAAGAGTCACAGAATCACAGAATATGCTGAGCTGCAAGGGACTCACAAGGATCATCAAGTCCAATCGTTATCCCTGCACAGGACCATCCCCAAGAGTCACACCATGTACCTGAGTGTATCCAAACACTTCCTTGAATTCTGCCAGGCTTGGTGCTATGACTACTTCCCTGGAGAGTCAGTTCCAGTGCCCAACCACATTCTGAGTCAAAAGCTCACTTGTATTATGCAGAAAAATTGCAAAGCAAAAAGAAATTAAAGTGGTAAGCAGAAGAGGGTAGAGATGACAGGGATTCAGCCAGAGATCAGCCCCCAGCAGGGGTATATTCCCTGCTTCTCATTGTATACACCCCTATTAACAGTTACAGGGTGCCTGTAGCTTGTACAGCACCACCATACTCCTTAGACAGCTGCTTGACTGATCACATTCTTTTCCAGCCATTCTGGAATGTGTTTTTAGGACCTCTTGACTGGTCAGATCTACCTACATGACATCATTGCAGTGGACCAAGTTGCTATAATGACAAATCTGAGCTGAGCTCTTGCACTTATGAGTATGGGCACATATAGATAGACTTTGGGCACAACCTGTGCTCAAAATACACTAAATTGTTTAAAGTATTTTTTCCCCAAGCTGATGGCATACCCCAGGAAATGAAGTCTGGTCTCTGGAGCACTGCATTGTGACCTACAGTGCATTTTTAATTCCATGCCTCAGACACGGCGATTTGTTGATGACTGCTCACAAAGTGAACTGCACAGTGACTTGACATTACCCACACAGCAAATGCTGGGAACTATCTTCCAAGTTAAAACATTAACAATTCTTGGACAGATGTGGAAAAAGTTAAATTAAGGTGAACCTTTCTTTTTTTTTCTTTTCCTTTTGCGAGACATTCAGCATTTGGCTCAGTGTTATGTTAAATGTACTCAGTGCTCACACAACAGTTTGAGGATGTTGAGCATCCCAGAGGACACAAGTCCAAGGCTAGACTTTTCTTAGGAAAACATTTCAGGTTACCTTTAAAATCATAGGCTAAATGGCAACAATAAAACAGGTAATAAATTACTATCATAACCAGAGTCCCATATCTCCTTGCAAGCAAACATCTGAACAAGACCAAACTACCGGCAGTACAATAAAACACAAAGGGTGTGGAGTTTGTGTAACATGAAGACATAATTTCTGCTTCATGAATCTACTTATAGAAAGAGGAATGAATTTCTGGGAAGTAAGCAAGTTCGTGTAAACAAAAATTAAACTTCAAAGAGAATCATAAAAATGAGAGTGTAAATGCAGAGATGACTTTGTTTTGAACTCTGTACTATTGTTCCATAAAAATTTCTGCTATTCAAATTTAATTTTCAGTTTAAACATCATAGTTTCTCTTTGCTACTCTTGGCAAAATTATGTTCTTATCCTGTAGGCACTTCCATATTTACTCTTTTTCTTAGGCTCTGATGTTAAGGCTTCACAGGAACATCAGAGTTCATCCCCACAGATTAGCTCCCAGGATTGTGGGTTGCTTATAGCTTATTAGAAGGTGTGGAGTGATATTTTCAAATATGGTCACCAAGGTTTTCCTGCAAAAACAGGACAAGTCAGCTCAAAGTTGGAGGAACTGGATGTGTCACTACTGTAGAAAATAAAATAAATCCCATTCTTCATTATTTCTTTTCGAAGTACGATATAAATTTCAACTATAAGGAACCTACTTATGATCTTTAGCTTAAAAATGCATATTTTAGAGCAGCAGGAGGTTAGCTGGCAAATCAGCCCCAGCTTTTTCTCTGCCTCTGATCCCAATTCCTCTTTTAAAAGACTCTATGATCTTCTTCAGCAAGGCATATAAGACATTTACCAACTAAAGAATAATTTCAATTTTTATCAGATGTCGTAGCCATATTTTACCCACAATTTCCTTATTCTTTTGAGAGCTGAACCAGCTGACATTTATGGATTTAACTGTTAGCATGCTATATATGATATATCTTAATTCACATATGTACTCTGCACACAGATTCTTCTGTTCACAAATTCTGCAAGGATTGCCAGAAATAAAAATAATTTTTAACAGTTAAATTTCCCATGACTTTTAGTGGACCAAGCTCCCTATGGGGACCTACTTCATTTTCCTGCTTTTGAAAATCCAAACCAATATTAATGTGTAACAGTTTTTATAGCAACCAGGGTTTTAATATTCCTTAAACAGATTAATGAACCAAACCTTCTAATACCCCAAAATAGACAATTGGTATTTGTACACAACAGATCCCCAAAATCTCAAGAATATAAAAATAAAAACCAAAGTCCACTGGAGCCAGAGGGAAGACATGGGGTGACACCAGGGACACCAATATCATGGTTTTGCCCATCTGTTGCACTGAAAGCTGAAAAACAAAAAGAAAGTTCCTTATTTACCCATAGGCCTGTCCTTCTCTTGTGAACATAAAACCTACCTGGAGCATGAAATGTTTCTGGAGACTATGGCATTGTTTTGGTCTGGTTAATGTTGCTTTTTATATAGCTTTTTATCTTGTTTTTCAAACAGTGCTAGCACTAAAATGACCTCCCAGCTTTTATTTTTAAAGAAGTATGACTGGCCAGATTCCTAGGAATAACTATTAAAGCCAGAGGGCATGTGGTAGCCAAAGATCCTCTACACTTATAAACAAGTACTTCTGTAAAACATTACTTGAAGAAGAGAAATATGGCAGATAAGGCACTGCTGGATGACAGATACATTTTCCTCAAAGTCAGAAAAACAATGTCATAGTTCCCAAAGGCTTCATCTCTGTAGGCTTGAAATAGAGGAAAAAATTAAAAAGAATTAAAAGAAAGCAAGCACTGTTTTTCATTTCTCAAGAACTGCCAGTAATAAAAAGACACTGATTAAGCCTTTCTTGCACTGTATGTAATATTTTTGCATCTTCATGAATGTTTTGTATACAAAGTATACACAGAGATGTCACGAAAAATAATGCCATTAGTGCAGCTACAGAGTTGAGAAAACAAGCATTTCAAAGGCAGAAAAACAGTCTTAAAATAAAATGCTATCCCTGAACTTCACCGTCCTATATTTATTCTAAGGTATAGGATTTGTTACAGAAATAAACAGCAGAAATATTGGTTATTCCAACAGCATAAACCCCAAAAACCATTTTTTGTACAACTCAGCATAATATCCTCTACTAAAAGTAATGTTTGGCCCTTCCACATCTGTAGGCTGGAGAACTTCAGCTCAGCTATTATACTTGAATTGCAAAGGTGTATTAATTAAGTTAACTTTGGTTGAACTGTCTTATTGCTCAGTTATCCTTGCACAAAGAAAGTGTGGTTTTATCTGAGGAAGTTATTTAATGTATTTGGAATGAAAAATGCAGTACATACATTCTCCTTACTGCAAAGGGACAAACTATGAAAATTAAATTTAGTAAAATTGTATACAATTGGGACAAGGATTTAGAAATCTAAACTAAAAATCTCCTTTTAGTACTCAATAATACTACTAATATCTTTTTTTAGTGCTCCCAAATGCTAATGCTCTCATATATGAGACAACACACACACTGAGTACATCCATTTTTTTTTCTGTTTTATGTGAAATAAGAGTAATAATGAATTAATTACCTTTCTGCATTTATATAAATCAGGGACAGCGCATTAAACACTTTGCAAATTCACCACTGAACAAAGTGTTTCTGTAGGTAAACATAAATGAAAGGTAATATTAATTTCTATGTTTAGGGATTAGAAACAAGAATTCCTGCAGCATGGTGGAGGTTTTCAACTGGAAATGTAGAAGGCTGCCAAGACCACAGGATATCCATTAGACCCAAATGTAATTATGAACTAAGTAATGTGGTCCTGGGATATTTAGACAATATATTTCCATTGGAAATGGAAAAATATTCATGGCAATGTGCAATGCATTGCTTCACCTAACTTTGAAATATTTTGTATACAATTCTGGTCACCCATTGTTCAAAAGGGATGACTTCAAGATGAAGAAGCAGTGCAGATGACTAGCATGAGCCAAAGAACAGATAGGCTACCATACATAAGAATACAATAGGCTCATTTGTTTAACCTAGGGAAATGAATGTCAATAGTGAAATAGGGGTACAGCATAAACACCAGAAAGCTAAAATAACTTTTAAGCTTCTGCATAATGCTGACACTTGAGGGAAATTGGAATTATGACATTTTCACCATAATTTAGATTTTTAACCAGCAAAGAAATAGGGTTCTGAAACAGACAATAAGAAAAGTGGGAATAGAAACCCAACTGGGTTTACAGAGACACATGACTAACTTGTGAAAGGGATTGTATGATACAATTATCTGTAACAAGAGAGACACAAATGGTCCAAAATGGCCTAAGAAGCCTAATAGGTATTAATTCTATAGGTATGGTATAACCCACAGGTTTTCTGGGGTTCAGTCAGCCACAGAAGACTGGGCATCACCAATATTTCAAGGATTGCAACAGCTGACAGGTACTACCACCTCAAACTCACTTTTTAATTTAAATAAAGAGCTCTCAGGCAACGCCTACTCATGTTTACTTTTTTACTTTTTTTACTTTTTTCCTGAAATCACTCTGGCTTGCTATGGCTACAGATGTGCAGCAGTGATAGTCACTGCTGAAAGCACCTTCAAGTACATAAGTTACCCAAGGCCATGCTGTGTGTCACCTCATCCCTTCCCAGGATGCTCTGCTGAGCGCTGCCCAGTGACACATCCCTGCTGCAAACTGCCATACATTGAGCACAGGCACTCAGAGAGCTGGAAACCCTCCGTGAAACACTCAGAAAACCCAGAGGACTGCTGGAGGGACTAGCAGTGTTGAAGCAGCCAGGATTTGGAAATTTTGGGTGTCAGCAAGGGGACAGTTTGTTAACATGAGCTATGGATCCCAGAGTGTTCCAAGCTTGGCTCTTTGACTTCAGTCTATTTCCATCAAAGACCATCTCTCTGGGTGGATGTGATGGTCCCACCCAGGGGTCACTTTCTGGTCCATTTGCAATCACCACACGTGACCTGGAAAACTGCAGCTATTGTGTACTGAAATGAAGTTTTGCCCACCTACAGCCATCACCTGCCATTCTTCCTGCAATCTCATTAAGACATGTTTTGCTTTGCTGACACCAACACCACCAAAAAGATCAGCTGGCAAAGGAGACTGTTAGTAATGTGGCTGGCGTTCTGCCTCCTGCAGTTGAGATCACTTCTGAGCACTGAGTCTTGGCTGGTCCATTCAGACGGATGGTCTAAAACTCTTTCCCTCTGTTCAGCTTCCCAATGATGTAGTGTGCTTGCAACTGGGCTATTGCACTGGCCTTGCTCCATAGCAACGTGTCCTGGTTTAGAAGTAAACAACCGGGAGAAATGAACCCAATTTGGAGAGACCACAAGTCAGAGCTACAATTTTACTTAAAAGATCACAATACATACAATGACACGAGATAACAAAAACTGCTTTGACCCACAAGAACAAAGTACAACCCAGCCTCCCCGAGACAGGAACAGCAGGGTGCTCATGAGCTCCTGCCCCAGCCCTTTATGGTTCCCTTGGGTACAGAGCAGAAGGAAAGGAAAAATCTGTCTGTCGAGATGATGGCCCTGTGGAAGACAGCAGTTCTGTTGAAGAAATGGTAGCGGTCTCCTCCAGAGTGGCAGCCACAGTCCTGCTGGAGTTCTGTTCCCCCTCTGGGTCCGATGAGGTGGTGTCCCTGTCTCAAACCTCAAAGGTTATATATCCCCAGTACCTCCCCCAGGGCAGAGAATTTCGCAATGGTTGTTTTATCTCTGGGAGTCCTGGGATATTTTGGATCCTTTGATGATGTGGGTTGTTGTAAGTGCCTATTGTGTCAGTGCAGCTGGGCCCATGAGCAGGGAGGACCCTCCAGCTGGATGTGGAGGTGTTAATGTCTCCCTGGATCTCTTTCCTTATCTATTGTGGCCTGGGGTGTGAGGTGTGCTCTGGGCAGCTGTTACCAAATGATTTATCATTAACAGCCCATCAAGAATGACATAGAAGGTATAGAATGTACAGTTCTTGGTTATACCCTCATAGTGATAAACCAGTCCCAGCCCCTGTAACTATGACACAATTATACCATCTATAACTGCTATTTTTCTTGCCTTGTATCTTCTCTTCCCTAACCTGAGTTTTTGAAATACGTCATGATCCTGTGTCTCCGTTCAGCTCCTAAGGCTCTAAGCAGCCCTGTAGCCCATTCCCCCTAATTCATGGAAAGGACTTGGCTTTGTTTCTAATTTGCGTTAGAATGTTTCATTTTCAGATGTTCCTTTGTGAAACACTCATCAGTCTCATTCGAGCAGGTCTTTCCTGACCAGAGATGTGAAGTGCAAACTCTGTTTTCTTTGCACAGTCTATAAACAACCTTAACTGTAGCATCTCGGATGGGGTTCATTTCACTTCACTTTAGCCATCTAAAAGGCAGCCTCAGTCAATTATTCAGATTCTCTCTATAACAACTGGAAAGGGGAAATTGCTTTCAGAAGAAAAACTTCTACCAGGAAGACAACATCTCACCCTCTTGAGAGGTCTCTCTCCACTGAATGCAGAGCACATCTAGGATACCTAATACTCAGAAAACAAAAGATAGATGAGACTGATGATTAATGGTTTATGTCTTGACAGTATTCTGTAAACAGAAACTCATTATTTCTGGTTCTTAAAAGCTAAGTAAATCTTTTCAGTCTATTTCAGAGAAGGTAAATAGAAGTGCATAGAGAATATATGACTTGTCAAAAGACAGACTGGCAATCACTGTCCAAGTCACAAGAAGAAGCCAGGAGATCCTCCATCACAATCCCATGCTAAGACCATTAAACCATGCCTCTTTCAACAAACATCTTTCTACTTGTTGCCAGCAAACATCTCAACAGCAGTTTTACATGAGTTATTAATTGCTTGTAGTGCCTTGCCTAAACAAAAGTGGTCACACACAAAGGATTCTCTAGAACTGAGTGGCCAGTTCATGCCCCCTACCCCTTTCAAGCAATGATGAAGAAAGTAGTAAAATGCCACATCCAGAGCAGTTCTAAGTGATACTTCACTGGTCTGGAATCAGTAAAATTCCAGTGGAGACAGTTGTACCTGGAAAGTATTTGTTTGTTTCTCTGTGAGTTTGTTTGTTTCCCAGGAAAGAAGAGATAGGAGCAAAAGCAATCTTTCCTCTCATCATAATTGTGGAAGGCTTGTGAGCTCCAAACATATTTTCTGGTGTAGAGCAGACCCCAAGCCTTCACAGGTACTATGTCACCTCTCATACATAAAAGTCAGGTCAATAAACCTTTAGGTTCATAGGTTATCCAAGCCACTATATATGTAACTGTAATAATATATGTACTTATGCATATTTGAGTGTACCCAGAAGTGTTTGTACACAATTTCATAATTTTTAGGAGTTAACTCTTGATACTTAAGTATTTGTTCTTACTAATAAATTATACAGCTCACCAGAAATTTGGATGCACCTAAAGGGGAACCCCAGAGAGATATTTTTCGAGAAGGCTGGACTCAGCTTTCTGAAGAGACTGACAAGATCAGGAAGAGAGAGATATGGCTACGAAGCCAGGGTGAATAATTTATGGTGCAATGTAGTTGTAAGATCACTGGGAAAATAACCACTGCGACTCTAATTCACTGAGCTGCTGAACTCCCCACTCGATGGGGAGGGTATATCATTAAGTAGCTCAGCTCTGTCGTACAAGAGCTGCCTGGGAGTCCCGAATTCATATTGCTAGCTTATCAGAAACAGTATAAGACAAAGAAGGAATTGCTCTTTTTCAAACAGTTCAGTAGCTGAGAGCAGAAAACAGTGGGTTTGTTTGTGGTAAAGATAGCAGTACACTCTGCACTCACTCTGCTACTGTACAGAAAAAGAAAATGTAAGAACGCGAAGCAATAGTATTTTAATTACAGGTTGTAAATGCTATACTCTGCTCATCATGCCCCAATCTTCATGCCAAGAAAAAGTTGCAGCATGCCAGAAAGGAGCTCTTTTCAGTGAGCAGAAACAAAACTGAGGAAACTGGAAAACTACACTGTTTACTGTATTTAAGCCCCCTTCTTATGGTAAGCAACAGCCGAACCACCAAGCCACAAACCAAAAGACACCTTAATGGTCCAGGAAGTTCAGATATCTTTGAGTTAAATATTGAGCAATGCAGGTGCAGGCTGCAGATGGGAGGTTCGGGTGTGAAAGCCTGCCAAGTGCATAACAAAACTCTATTGAAAGAAGCCAGTATTAAGATCTCAGTCTGAATTCATTGCACATAGATGGCAGGAATTCCACAGATACCCTGTCTGAAAAACTAGAGAGTTTTCAAGGTTCCTTAGTGTGTGAGCCACTGGCATAAAAAGGGACCTGCTTTGCTTTCTCTCAGCTACAGTTATCATTAGGCACGCCCAAGCACATCTTCTGTTAAATATGTGGGGGCAAATAACTTCTTGGTGCAACGCAGCTGAAAAGAACGAGGAATTTAGTCTGTATTTACAGAATCAATGTTTTTTCAAGATTTGTGTCTAATTATTTCAGAATTAAGAACTGAATATTTTGCTGAAAGGAGGCAGGCCATGTGTATTTGAATTCTTTCCACCTTACTCCTTTCACTCATCTTTTTGCACTTTAAGTTCTCCTATCCACTGGAATATGTGAGCCATTTTTAAGACTGGAAGAAATCCTGTTTTGGTGTGTTGTTTTTATATCTGTACAAAAGCAGGAGCTCTAGTCTGTAAAATTGACAGAAATTCAGGCAACAAATAAAATTATAAAGAGAAGGCAAAAACACCCAACAACACAAAAAACCCCACAAAGACATAAATGAGGGGGTAGTGGGTGTAATTGGAAAGAAAATGAGGACTTGGGGTGGGAGTGGGCATGTGTACATAAGTATACAGTCCCTTGCACACACACTTGTGTGAACACCAGCAGAGATGTGCTTGAACACTCACACACATACACACATGTCCAGTCAGCTGCACACACACATGGACAGGTGAACAAACCCTTGCTTTACCATGCCTTCAAATGTTGGATTCTCACCAGTTCTGCAAAGCAGTCCAATTAATAGTTAGCCATTTGAGGAGAAGATATCAGAAAGAAAATACAAAGCTGATGCAGCATCTTCTTAAGGCAAATTATTCTTGCTCAGCTACAAAACAACATTGAAGCAATGCTTACTGCAAGTCTTAAAACAGTGGCAACCACACAAGGGAAATCTGCCTTGCAGAATATGTTCCACTGAACACTCAATAGCTTGTTGATAAACCACTGGCTTAGAGTTTCTTTGAGCAGGATCTTTAAAGAAAAGAAATAAAATGTGGACATCTTCTTCATCAGGCTTCCAGCTCTATGATGTATCTCTATTTAACATGAATTCTAAAGTGAAAAAACTGTAACATGAGTTTGCCTTACTGATGCCTGTCTACATAGCTACATAATATTACTTATTAGATTCCTTATGGTGTTTTCTCTTAGATTTGTTGAGATGTTTACTAATATCAAAAGGATGCAAATGTTCGGTTCTTACCCCATCGTGCTATTTCATTTGTAAACTACAGGAGGTAATAACATAAGAGACTCTGTTGCACGTAAAACTTAGTGAAGACCAACCCTACCAAAGTAGCCTCTTGCGTCTCCTTAGAACTATTGACATACTGGCATTTAGAATCTGGACTATTGTTCATACAGTGGTTTTGATATTTGAAGCCCTATGCTTACACAAACTACTCCATTACCATTGACATGCAGTTAAAAGATAGACTTTATGATTTATTCTTCATGTCTTACATTTCTTTGCACACATTCCAATTCTACCTAACCTTTACAGCCAGCATTTTAAGTTTACACATTATTAGTTATTATACCAGAAGTATATGCATTATATTAGGTTAGACACATAGATAAGTCTTTGTAGAATCCAGGAGACTTCACAAAGAGTGAAATTCTCTCTTCTTGAGTACGTCTTTGAAATTTCTCCTAAACTTCTACTCCAACTTCAGGATGTAAATATGATTTATGCATGAAACAGGCTGTTGCTGACTGTCAACACATGGATGAATTTTGTCCAGTGGGTGTGTATGTTGATTTTCCACTCTACAATTTCTGATCCTCCCAATTCTTCATTACTACCTGCCAAGATCACTGTTGTTAGTTTTGGGGTTTTGTACACCTGAAGACAGATTTATGACCTTTGTGGTCAAAATATTCCACATCTGATCCTTTTTCCATTCAGCTTTAACTCTTTTCCCCAGCCCTGATCATAACTGCTTAAAAAAGTTTAAATTAATTGATTACCTTTTTCTTAATTGTTCATATAACTAAAAGCTAGATTGTTAACAGAGTAAGTCTTAGTTTATGGAGTACTGTGGAAAAAGTGTGTCACTGAGGACTTCTCTAACCTGATGGTGCCCATATAAGAAATTCTAACTTTCTCAAGTGCTTATTTCCGGGACCTTCCAGCCTCAAAGGACTGGTGTTTGCAACAATTTTCTTTGGAAGATCTGAGAGCTTAAAGACTTCAGACTTTGTGGGAAAATATGGAGGAAGTTAATAGACCTTTCTGAGAGAAACATGAGTTTGTATTTTGAATTATATAATTATTTCCCTAAAGTAATAAAATTCAACTGCTTTTGAAAATTAATATTATTTTAACTTTTTTTTTAAATAGTGTTTTCTTAAAGCTCGACCCTTACATTGAAGCATCTTTTCCCTTTTCACATTACATCTTAAATAACTGACATGTTTTATTATCATCTCTGAAACTCAATAAGTAAAAACTCTGATTTGAGACTTCTGTATTCTGAATTTATAATTCTTACCTGCCATAAGCACACTCCAAAAAGAGATGGAACTTTGTGCCAGAATATAGTGCTATAATTATATCACATTTCTTTTGAAAAAGTCAAGTATTCAAACACAGATGAACAAAACAAAAAAAAGTTGGAAATTGCATTAAAAGTGAGAGCCATTAGTGCTATCCAAGAAAAATACATATATTCCATACAAAACTGGAGGCTCCACAAACCCCAAACCCTAAATTTCCAACTATTCACTGAATACCTGGTTGATCAGTAGCAGTTTGCCAAGGCCTTTTATCAGAATTATGCACAACATATCGCCCTCTCCAGATGCTCTCTGCAAAGGCTTCATGAAAAAGAGAGATGGCAACAGACACAATGCAAGAGGCCAAAGGAAGACTTTGTATATTGTATTCCTGAAGAGACTATAAAGTTGATTCAATGCCTGTAGGAATAAATACAGCATACTTAAGTATTTATTTATAAATTATTTTCTTCATGAACTATTTATTTATAAATGCAGCATTTATTTATTTAAATAAATCAAGCTTTGGAATTGCTAAAGCAGATTTTTATGATGGCATCTCTAAATAACTGTTTACCAAAGGTGGAATTTCTTCACTGATGTGAATCTGATTTTGCCTTGCCTCACCAGAATATTTTGTTGCAGCAGTTCCTTTGAGAGATGCTCACCATAGGAGTAGCTTTGCTGTTCATAAAGGATCCAAAGAAGCCTGAGGACAGCATGCCTTCAGTGTAGATAGAAGAGAGTAAACTGAAAAGCCATCTTCATGTTCTCCTCATCCTGTTCTTCTTAGTCCCATGTAACCCAGACATCTGAGACACACTCTTCAGCTGGCATGAGCAGCAGTGCTCTCCCAGCAACAATACACTTTAAAATGCAGCCATTATAATGTTCCCTTGGCTCTTCCCACATCTATCCCTAGTAAAACCCTCTTACCAAGTTTCTCAAAGCATCTTTGGATCTTTGCAAAGTGGCCACACAGCTGTGCTTGTTCCTGTTTCAGGTCAGTTGTCTCTCTAAAGACCTCTTCCTCTATTCCATCTCTCTTGTGTACTGTGCAAGGACACAGTAGGGATAAGGATTTCATCTACAGTTTTTATAGATCAAACAACCCATGTTTTGCTGCCTGGGTGACCCACAAGAGGTAAGATATAATTTCTGGATAGTTTTCAGTAACTTTTTCCTGTTTTGGGAACTGTTTTATTTCTGTTTAAATGTTACTATAGATACTGGAATTCAGCTTCACAAAGTTACATAACCAGCTTCTGCAGAAGTGAGGGCAAGGGTGTCAGGAGGGACATAACACCCTCCTGTGAAAATGTGATGCAGAGAGCATTTGGTTCAAAGCTTCTGGGAGGGAAAGGTACTCTTCACTTCTCACTCTGTATCTAGGAGGCTGTGTGCCTGCCCTGAGGCCCACAAGGGACTGAACATGGCTGAAGTATCTGGTAGCAATTGGGTGAAACTAGTCGTAGGACAGTCATTAAAAATATTGAAAGGGTAATAGCAGGTTTTATTCAAACATAGAGACACTAACACATACTCCACAGCTTAGAAACAGGAATGAAGGTACATTGCATTTGTCTGGACTATTCAGGACACTGATGTGCACAGAAACCAACTACCTTGGAAGAAGCTATCTCTAGGCCCAGGGCGTCGGTGTGGCCATCACCCCACCTAACTAGCCCAAAAAGCAGAACTAGGCAGTTGTCACCTCACTGCTGTCTCCATGCCCAAGACTGCAGTAGTGGCTGGCTAAGCATGGTTCAAAAATCACCAGCCTACTCAGAGCAAACTCTGAGCAGTGTTACCTAACCACAGTGGTATGCTCATGGCCTCAGGAATTTTTCTATTACCCATAACTATTTCTTTATCATATGGTAAGGAAAAAGAAGTTTCTAAACCAACTTGTAAATGCATTTGGATTTTATCATGTTCATAATTTTGGAAATTACTTAGGAAAAGTCCACTATCCTCAAAGCCTATCAATTCTCTATTGCTCCACCAAATACAATTGAATTCCAAGTGGACACCTGCATGTAAGAAGTGGAAGGATGGTTCGCTCCTTTCCCAATGTTTTAAAGAAAGCCAGGTTCAGCTCTTGACTTCTTGAAACATTAAAGCCTAAGTCCATAATTCCAAACTGAGACAGGCAGTTAAACATTTAACAGAGAATCTATTGATTCAGATGCTGTAATTTCAACCCTCCCCTGCTCACACTACCTGTTTTCTATGACTGAAAAGATGATCATGCTTCACTATTTCACAGAGCTGCAGCAAAGCGAAATTCCCTTAGCAAGTATGTGATGCTAACATCAAAATCTGAAGGACAGGACTGAAGAAAAGCTGAAATGAAAATTCCCTGTATCCCAGGCATATAAAGTGTCCAACTGTTTTTTATTTAAACTAGTGTCCATTGTAATCTTGCCTTTCTCGACCACTGCTACAAATGCTCCTTTTCAACCAGTACAGATGCTGCTGCTTCTTTAGTGAAACAAGGAGAGAGCTCAACAAGAAAGAGACATCAGGGACAGTCATTTAGGACCAGAAGTAAGAATTAATTAACATCACATGACAACATAGGCAAAGAGATTTTGAGAACAGCAGTTTTGTTTCACCTTCCCTGCATATACCTGCTACCCCAGTTTTATATCTCGCAGCTCCTCAAATGCTAATTATACTGATATCAGAGCTTTTAACCCATATGTAGTTGTAATTAAACAAAGGCCATTTAGATACTCTTCACAAGCTACAAGTACAGTGCTGTACTTGAAATAATCTCTGACACAATTCAAAATAAATGTACAGTTAGTTCACTTAAGTAAGGAGAGTCTTCCCAAAGCATGTAGAACAGGTCAGGCACAGCTCCATCACATTTTGTGTTTAAAAGACAGGATTTATGTAAATATAAAGAGGGATAGTAAATGATCCAGCACTGACAAGGTAAGTAGGTGGTCATGACTCCAGTGCTTGTGGTGCATAGGTGTATATACACAGACATTTCAATTTTCTCCTTCAGTCACCAGCAATAAAATAAACCCTCATGCACAAAACAAACAAACAAAAAATAGCCCAGTTTGCCTTGAAAAATGCCAACAGAGAAGAATTTCTATTATTCTGATTCCCCCACCGTCCTGGTTTTGGCTAGGATAGAGTGAATTTTCTTCCTAGTAGCTGGTACAGTGCTGTGTTTTGGATTTACTATGAGAATAATGTTGAGAACACACTGATGTTTTATTTGTTGCTGGGTAGTGCTTACTCTAAGTCAATGACTTTCCAGTTTCTTGTGCTCTACCAGCAAGGAGGTGCACAAGAAGCTGGAAGAGAACATGACCAGGACAGTTGACCAAAATTGGCCAAAGGGACTTTTCCATGCCACAAAGTGTCACAGTCAGTATATAAACTGGGAGGGGGTTGGCCAAGAGGGGCTGATCACTGCTCAGGGACAGGCTTGGCATATGTCAGTGAGTGATGAGCAATTGTATTGTGCATCACTTGTGTTTCCTGGGTTTTATTTTATGCTCTCTTCTTTTTGTTGCCTCTCTTTTCATTACCATTATTATTATATTATTATTAGATTTTATTTTTTTCCTATCAACCCAGGAGTTTTACCTTTTTTCACCAATTCTCCTCCCCATCACACTGGGGTCAGGGGCAGAGCAAACATCTCTGTGGTACTTAGTTGCCAGCTGGGGTTAAACCATGACGTCCACTTTTTGACAACCTGATTCCTTAAAAGTGTCTCAAGATGCACATTGAAAAGCCAAGGACTTAAAAAGTAGCTGGTCATTTTTGAAAATATAACACTAGCATGAAGAGATATAGATTAAGGAACAGAAATAGTGAGATTTCCCTTAAAGCTTAGACTGGAAAATGTTTTTCTGGTCATAGTTTTTTTTATGAAGGTGTTTGGCAAAACATACAGTACAAATGCTTTTCCTATTGTATCAAAAAAGCTATGAGCACAACTGGAAGACTTGCAAATATTGTGAAATATTTTATTTACTTTCATGTCATTTTAATGTCACTCATTATTTCTTAATGAAATGCTGAACAATAAACTGAGCTGTAGAAAGGATACCTAGTAACCCCCATGACTTTGGATGTTCTGAATGTCACATCCACATCTATCCCAGTACCTTTTCTTTTACAGTCCCATAGACTATTTTTATCTTTCTTTTTTTTTTTTTTAATTTTTATAATTTTTAAAATTATAACTACCGTTGGAGTCTTTCAGAGAAATTCAGGCCACTTTAACCGATCAGTTCACTGTGGCTCTTTGCTCAGAAATGCCAGTGTGACCTTACCATTTGCTGAATCTGTAAATAAGTAATTATTTGGCTTACTTATTAAGGTAACACACCCTAGCTAGGATGAAAAACCAGACCTACAAGATAATCCTCATCTCAAGTTTCTGCTGGGTGTACTGTCTCAAAGTATTTGTTCGTATTGTATAAGTGAAATTTCATCTAGCCCTCATACTTTAGTTAGAAGTGTAAGGCACAGGTGTTCAAAGTAATAGTCATTTAACAGGCATTTTCTCTCATTAATTTACAAGTATAGAATCTTGCTCTGCAGATAGAAAGATATATTTTCCTTACTGCAGAAACTCTACTGCTAAGTGTATAATTAAAATGTTCTGTTAAATCACTTTTCATTAAAACATGTGGATCAATAATGGTATTACTAGGTATATGTGTAGAAGGCAAAGAAATTTCATAGAAGAGGAAAAAAATTTTTTTTTATACACTGAAATTCTAAATAGCATTGCATTACAAAAATGATTTGAAAGTATCACAAAAATGTAATTATGTTAAAAAATTAGACATACGTATATAATAAAAGAATATTTTTGAAATCACATGTTTTTCCCAAACATTTGTTTTTTGGTTTTGGGGTTTTTTTTTTGTTTTTAATGCTTAGACTACAGAGTAAATAAAAAAAATTGATAGCATTGCTGGTTAAAATAGAGAATAGCATTTGTCTTGTTTTTAACCAAGAGATACCATTCTTGCTGGAGCCTACAGGACTACATACAGGTATGTAAGATGGTAGCCACCGGCCATTACTCTACTTTGTTGCTAATGTCTGCATTATGGTAATTTTAACTTGCAATTTGTTCTCATTCAGGTTTTCTATTTAACAAGTACAACATTTTATAGGTAGAAGCTACCATGAACAGCCTGATTTTAAAGCATATAATGATCCTTATCTTCCCCTAAAAGTGGTATTTAATGCAGAATCACAGAATCACAGTGTTGGTCAGGTCGGAAGGGACCTCAGGAGGTCATTTAGCTCAATCTCCTGTTCCAAGTATGTTCAGCTTCAAGTTTAGAATTAATTTGGCTAGGCTTTGTCCAGTCAGATCCTGAAAACCTTTTGAAAATGTTTAAGGCCTCTCTGGGCAACCTGTTCCAAAACTTTACAGCAAAGCAATGTTTTTTCTTGTCTTGGCTAGAATTCCCCTCCCCCATTTCCTCACTTTTAGGGCCACTGTCTCTCATTCTCACACTGTGCTCCTCAGCTTCAGCTTCACCTTCTCAGTAACCTCCACTAGGTGCTTGGGAGAAGCTGTTAGTTTCCTGACACCATTTCTTCTCCAGGCTGTCACAGCCTTTACGGAAATACTTTTTTTATATAGTTATATTTTAAATGTACAAAAATTAGATAAAGATGGCAACTAGTACAAACTGGTCAGAGTCTGCAAGGTTTTTCAAACAGCAACAGAAGGAACAAATGTCACTCCAATTTCAGTACATTCTTCAGTACAGTCAAACAAATTAAATTCTGCAATTTGTCTGATAGTTATTTCAGGACCTCACAATTCAGGAAAGAAATTTGCTAACTTTTCAGTAAGTATTGAATGACAGAGTAAGAGAACATTTTTCAGTTCTACTTTAACTTTTCAAATCTGCTAGTATACATTTTTCATATAATACCAGCTTTGCAAGGAAACAACAAAAAGAAACCCAGAACAAACATTGTTTCCCAAAATTGCATGCTTTTGGTGTTTGTTTTTGAATATTGAGCATTATGAGTCATTTGTTACTGTGGAAATTCCAGTAAGTCAATGGAGTTACATCAGACCTGAATTGGACTCTAATTCTTGACAGTATATCCTAAAGTATACAAGCAGACAAACTCCCAAGATCTTAAAGGAGGAAAAACAAATGCAAAAATGGGTGTTAGCATCTTCCGTATTATAAGACAGCCCTCAATCACCCCAATTAGACCCAAAGTTGTTCCTCCTTTCTTGCAGGACACATAACAACTTGTGATCTCTGGATATATGAGACCTCCAAAGGTCTATCTGTATCCAACTCAAGTTATATAAAGCTGAAGCCATACACATAAAACATGACAAAATGGGTAAATAAATTAATTAAACAAACAAAAAAAATACACAAAATATCTTAAAATCTTTCTATTTCCCATCAGTCAATCAAATAAATAATAAGTGAAGGTCTAGCAGCCTTCACTATAGCCTACTATAGTTAGATAGCCTTAACTGTGTCCTGGAAGAGCTAAGATCTGTCTTTTCAGTAGAATTAATCTGGCATTACCCCATTGAGTTGCCTAACCGAGCAAAGTTGAGTGACTTTTACATGATATGGACCTCAGTAGATATAGACACCTCTAAATTACTTTTTGCACAGCACAGTCAGCTCTAATCTGTTAATTTGACTTCTATCTAACTGGTACATTACAAGATTTTTTGAGAATAGCAAAGAGCAGAAATATTTCTCTCAACTTCCCATCAATTCAAGACTTTCAGAGCATATTTTGCAACACAGAACAAATCTTTATACAGTGAAAGGCAACAGAGTAACATACTTCTTATCCGTGTTTTTCCCATTGCTTTCTGTTGGGAAGGAACAGTGGACAAAGACTAAAAGCAACAGAACTTTTATAACCAAACCACCGACTGCATATATTTTTGTATGAGCAAATCACAGTATCTTTCTGTTTCCTATTCTACACTCTAGGAGAAATTCCAGTCCTAGTACTGAGGAAAACTTCATTATAGTAATAAAGCTCAAGAACAGTATTAACAGACAGGGTTCCTACACACCTACACACTGTGTTCTCAAATATAACATCATCCACACCTCCTCTTGAGTTCACATCAGCATAAATTTGATGAGGATTTGGTCTCCAGGCATAACAATCTTCACACATACCTATCTGCTATTGCTTCCAAAATTATTATTCTTTCTGCTATGACCCTCAACTACACCTTGGACATCACTACTTAATACAACAATCTTTCTACACTTCAAATAATGAAATTATTTGCAATTACACCTGCAAGAAAATGATGCCTGTTCTCAAAGGCATTAACTATAACAAGATCTCAAAAGCATCGAATGTAACAAATTCAACACACACACACACATTCAGTCTTCACACGTTGCCTCTGTAATTCTGATTGCTGCAGTGGACTTGAGTGCTGACCCTCAGAGATCTGATTCCTATTAAAAGCAGACGTGCAACTTGGTGGTTTAACCTAGAAAGAGCAGCCACCCATCCTTTCCTTAAGTGAGGCAGTAAACACAGAACCTTGTGTTGTGGTGTTTAAAATTTGTTTCTGCACAAAATGTGAATTCATGTTAGGGGTGAGGAACTAAAGTAATTTTCTTGGTCCTCAGGCCACAGGAAGGGGCAGGCAGGAGGAGGAAGCGACTTGGGCCAGGTCAGGAGCAGGATTTGTCATCCATGTGTGGGCAGGAGAGAGGCAGGGAGGGGTTCACACATTTGCCTCTGCCCTGGGCCCTGTGCACCTCAACACCAGCTCTGCCCAAGCTCCACCAGTGGTTTCCTCTTGTCCACGCCTGTGTGACAGAGCCGGGAAGCCTGGCTACTCATCCTCACCTTGCCCTTCCTCCAAGCAAACAGTAAGGTCCCAATTATGCAAACATGCAGGTTTACTCACAAGTGCTCACGTGCCTGAGTGGCTACAAGATGAAAGCCCCCATTTCAATATGGGAAGTTTCAATGCAATAAAAGCGCACCATATGTTGTGCTGTGAGTTTTTGAATACTTGCAAAGGCTTTTCCCGGGTACCACTGAATTGACACTACTCAGACAACTCCCAGAAAAGCACAGGAATCATCCACCAGAAGACAAGGCTAAGTCACAGAATTCACAGGATATGTCTATACTGTAGTCACAACTGATGTGACTGCAATACTGTGTAAATGAAGCTAGGCAAGCTTTAAATTAGCTGTCTTGGGCACTGGTGGTAGTCTAGCCTTTGAGTTCAGGGCAGCCCAACCACTCAAGTATTTAGCCAGCTTTTTGGGCATGTTTTCCAGACAGCTACAAGGTCCACACTGCCACAGCTAGATTGCTACCAGCTCTCCAGTTGACCAGTTTTAAACCAGCTCAGGTATGTCCATGACTGCAGCATAGACATACCTAAGCTTTTAAATAATTTAAACTTCTATTTAAATTCATACTGCCTCAACTTCTACATTTCTAACAACTTGGAATTAAAGCATGCATCATCACATACTGTAGAGATTAAACATTTGAGGTGCAATAAATTAATAGAATTTTAAGTTTGAAATGTATGGTTCCTGAAGACACCAACTGTGTTTAACAAAAGTAATGAATATTGCTGGCTTTGTGATGACCTCTCCCTCATTCTTTCCAGAAGCAGTTCAGTGAGTACCAGATAGATGTATGAGGTGACTATCTGACCTGAAACTGCAGAACAGAGTAAGTTTATACATGGATATCCAAATACCTCAAACATGTCAAGGCCTTACCCTGTATCTGTAGACTAAGGGAAAAGCCCACTGATTCCGGTGGACATTTTCCCAGTGTAAATACCACTCACTGACTATATATATAGTATATTTTTTAACACAGAGCAACCTGGAAGGAATGCCAGGTTAATAATTGCATTGCTTGGGTCCAGCAAACTGCTTCTACACCATAACCTGAAGCCGCATTAAGGACTGAAAAAGTTCACATAATTCTTAACTACTTCTTTTGCTTTTTTAACTGATTTTTAGGAAGCAGATTATGGTTTTTACCTTTAAAAGCCATCAATTTCTGTACAATTTAAGTCACATTCATCACAATGGTAGTTTAGCTGAATGTAGAAAGGCTTTGCTTCTCCAAATGGCTGGATTTCATCTTTTAACAGACATCTGAACATATTTTATATCCTTTCATTTAACATTTTGTTCACACCAGAGATCCATGCGTTTACCTCCACCCACTCTACATAACACCTCCTGTCTGCTTATATCAGAAACTTGTATGTGCCAACACACTTCCTAATGCTTGGGAATATGGATCCTCAAGGCCCCATGATATCAAAATGCTCCATCTCGTGGCAAGGGCTCAAGGCATGTGCTACAAACCAAAGGACACCCAAGCAACATTCTTTCTCCTTTCAATACCACGAACTTGCATACCACTTCTCTTCCTTCTGTTTTGCGAGAGAAGTCATTCAGCATGTCAACCTTTGAAATGCTGTGGGGACGATGGGCAGAGCAGAGGTGGAGGAGGTGTTGTACTGGAAGATGTTAAGGGCTGCCATCAACCAGTCCTTTGATCTAGAAACACTTCCAGACCTGCTTAAAACTCCTGGGTCTGCTAACCAGATGGCAAGGACTCTCTCCAGCTTCTCCTTCCTGGTTTTTCAATTCCCACTAAAATCAATGAGATTCTGCTCTCTTCAGAATTTGAACTGTCCTTCAAGTTTTTTAATTGCTAAATTATGAAAAACCAAACATAGGAAGGCACCAAAATGCTGACAGTTGTACAGTAGTGCTTGACACTGCAAAAGCATCATTCACAATCCTTCCTGCCACTTCACAAGAAGACAGTAAAATTACACTGTATTAAAACAGGTTCATCTGAGGCCAGAACTAGACAATAGCAAGAAAACCAGTGACTTCACCAGGAGTAGCATACTCCTAAGTATTTTGGCGTTTCTCATGATTTGACATCAAAACAGCTCTGCCTCTGACCTAAGGGTTCTAGTTAGCTGCTTAACCTCTGCTAGCCCCAGAATAAAAGAATGCAAAACCGGGACATTAACTACTTTATCTGGAGCATGTTCATGCAAGAAAACTACAGCAGCTCCTTTTCAGAGCCCTAATGAAATGTTTTGTGCCCACGTGTATAACACAGCAATTCTTTTTATTTTATAGGCTTATAATAAAAAAATGACACTTTACGAGCTACATGATAGTATTTCAACAATACCTTGTTGTGACATGATATGGTGTAATTGCTTAGTAGGAGATACTACAATTTATTGTTATGTCACTGAGTCATACCCTTCAGGGCTTCAGATTGGTGTCTTAATTTGCTTTTTTAAAGCCATACAGACTAGCAAGCTAAGTAAAGGGATGTATTAAAACACCCTAGAAATAAAGACATAGACTGAACTGCATACAGCTGTGTCTTTGAAAACACTTCCTTGATCCTTTTCCCTTGTTTTGTTTTTATATCATTAATGACTGATTATGGATAATAATCAAATAGAACAGAAATTGCAACTCAAACATGGAAAAAAATCCAGGTATATTACATTAGGGTCCAATTCAGGCAGTTAAATACACAGACTGGTTCTACAGAGCCAGAGATACTCAGCCCGTACCACTTTTACCCATGAAACAAAGCACCATAGGGTGGCCTCTCCATTCACAAGTATCGCTGGCTTTTCATCTGTCCACACGTTTTGCATGGGACAAAGCGTTGCAAAGCAAGGCATTTGCCTCTTCCTTCGCCTCACGTTTAGGTACCTTACATCAATCAAGAGAGGACACGATTTTATATGGCACACTATAACCAGTGTAAGCACACTACAGTGAATTAGTGGCGGCAGCTTTCCCTAACCAATGGAATCGAGACAGTCAGCCAAGACACATTTTTTGAAAAAGTATTTATTCGAGTGAGGTCCCTCGATCTGTTTGTGGGTATGAGTGTCACAGACACAGTGCGGGCAGCGCACCCCGCCGAAAACCGCCTCAGGCACCAAGCGCAGACCCTGCGCCGCGCCGGCCCCGCGTCCCCTGCGCCGGGAGCGCCCCAGCA
>WEIV01027809.1:34683-62914 GCA_013390005.1 Calyptomena viridis | reverse complement strand
TTTTTCCAGAACACCTCAGGAACAAGAGGTAGTATTTTGATTTTCCAGAAACTAGTTGTATATACTAAATAATTTGGGGGCTTTCAAACAAGTACATTCTGGAATCACTATGTAAAGTTGAATCCAACTGTTTTTTCATTCCTCTGTAATAGAAACAGATAAGACTGTTTACCTTCCCTATTGCCCCCTTCTCAAATATTTAGGAGGGAGAGATTGGGAGTTTTTGAGTTTGTAGGTATGGTTTTACGAATATACTAGGAAAAACTACCTACTTCTTAATAGAATTAGTATGCTTTGTGGGTGAGTGTATATACATGTATCTGCTTGTGAGTGTGGTCCAGACTATCAATTTGGAGCATTATTTTTAAATACAAAGAGCATTGTTTTGTGAGTTTATTTACCGCTTTATTTATAGCCTTAGGAAAATGTTCTTTTGAGCTAAATTTAAAATTCCAGATTTAAAATTCCAGATCCAAAGCTGGTTTATACTGACCCCGTAGCAGTCCTATCAGTTTCCACCAAATAAGATCTGGATTGACAGGACCAAGCATTACATATTAATTAATTTTCCTTTCTTGAAAATAGGTTTCTAGTCACTATCGAATGGGGAAAAGAAACCTACTGNATCTGTGTGAGAACATGAGTGATGCATAGACGTGGATATATTTCTGGGAAGACAGTCTTCTAAACGTTAGTTCTAGTTATGTGAAATGTTAAAAACCTGAAAAAGGTAACTAGATAATGGTTATCTAAAAGATAACAATTCAAAGAAAAATAGTGTAATTAGTAACCTCATAAACATAATTAAACTATTTACAGAATTGCCACAAGTTTCAGCAAATAGTGCCATCTTACACAACTGCCCTAAACTAAAACTACATACTAAATTTAAACTGTAAATTACATTAAGCTATGTTACTTGTTTCACTTTGGTTTTGCAGTTTGCTTTTGTCAGGCCTTTGAGTTTTGTAAGAATAATTATGAAGATACTTTACTTTTGCTACTTGTTTGTTTCCATTATTCAAAGTGCACACTGTTGTAATACATTTCCGTAAGTCTTTAATTCATATACCTGAATAATTAATGGTAGACTTGTAACTACTCACGCCATCTTTCTCTGGAAGCTCTTAACAAATTTTGACCTATAAACACGTTAGTTGCAAAATTGCTGATTAGTATAGACTTATTAGAATTGTTTTAATTTGAGCGGGTACATCTTAAAATGTTCATTTACATTTCTGGGAGAATTTTCCAGCTACAGCTGCAAATCTGTTGGTGAGCCTTCAGCCTCTTCCGTGGGGTGAACTGCCTGGATAGTGGTGTCTGGCTGTATTCGCTTCTTTCCAGTGCCATCTACTGGCCAAAACTGAATTTTTGTCATTTATTTTTGTCCTCGCATCTTAATAGAGGTCATATCACGTCCAGGCAGGACTGTGGACTGTACAGTGTATGGCCAGAACTTGCTCATTAACATCAGTCATATAATGTATAACCACAAGTGATTTATAAACAGGTTTCCAACATCTAAATGTCATTGTGAACAACTTTCCTTTGCTTTCCTTAGTTTCTACTTTGTACCCTTATTGCTTTGCCACAGAGGCATCTCCTCCTTACCATCACAGCATCTTTCCAAGATGACCGTGGCAAATGTGTAATATGATAGTTACGACATGCATTATGCTAAGTACTTGTATTTCAGGCACTTGAGATTGGACAAGAAAATGAAGCTGCACAGAATGCAAGCAGATGTGTTAAAGTGCTTTTCTTTCGCACAGTTAGCACAAATAGCTATGGAATTGTCAGTAAATCTATTATGTCATGGAAATAATTGATGAATTTTTTTATATTAAGTCATTGCAGCAGTAGTCCAAATTAGTCCTGGATTTTAATCTTTTTTTTTTTTTTTTAATTGATATCAGTGTCACTGTATGTGAACTATTCAGCTTTTCTATTAGGAGTCTTAAAAAAGAGATCTGTCCAGAATCAGTTCAGTTGTATAAAGGGGATTATTCTGAAGTTGTAATGCTGATGAGAAATGCTTAGTCTAAACTGTGATGTGTTTAAGCACTGACAGCTAATGAAAGTGACAGTTCTGTGGTCTTGCTATGCTGACATGCACAATAAAATTCAGATTGACTTTCATTAAAGTGAGCAGATGTCCCTTTGTTTCAATAGCAGTTTGGAAAGAATAAATTTTCAATAAATAAAATATTTAAGGTAAGCTCAGTCAAATTTAAGATTCTATGTTAGAGATGGATATTCGCTTTAATCTGACAAAACAGTGAGTTCTTTACAATTCAAAAAGTTCATCAGGCTATTTCCTGTAGCTTTATGACACTTTGTCTTTCTCCTGCAGGCCAGGACATCATAGGCATCAGAAGAGGTGAATAAAAAAGATGCTAATGTTTGACCCAGTCCCTATCAAGCAAGAAGCCATGGAGCCCGTTTCAGTGGTAAGACTTAAGATATATTGACCTTTGTGATTGCTCTAGTTTTTCCACCTTTAAATTCATATGGAGATTTCATTAAGCCTTGGACTAGCTTAGGAAAGCCTGTGAAGCTATGTTTTGCTCTTAGGGCAATCAGATTCACATTTTAGGAAAACTTTCTGTAGTTTATCAATTTATTGCCTTAAATGACCTGACCCTTACCTGTCGGATTTGCTCTGGGGATGGAAGCTACTGCAAAGTTGCAACAGCTCCTATCCCCAGAGCAGAGGAGAGAACATCCAAGTACTCCTGAGCCACTGCTCTGCATTTGTGCTGCTGATGGAGGTGGGTTGAAAATAAGTTGCCATGCTTCACAGTGAGTGGCAAGAGCCTGTGGTTTTAGTGTTACACCTTTGAACTAAGTGAACAGCTTCTCACTGTCTGTTTTTCTGTTTCTCTCTTGGTTGTGACAACATGTGCCTGGGGCTAACCTTGTGCTTCAAACAGCAGAAAGTTAATCCTGAAAAAAAACCCAACAGTGGCTTTTTGCTGAGTAAACTGGTTGCACTACTTCAGCATGTGAACAGATGAGAACTAGGGCAGTGGAGAAGGAACAAGGGAGAAAGGGGGAAGACGAGACACTTCTTTTAAGTTGGGTTCATTTTTAGTGATCTTGATGTATTGGATCATCTCAGAGAAGAGTCTGATAAGCAAGGGCAGCAGGAGACGTGTAGATGGGAGTAGTACAATGAGAGTTGTGATGATACAGGCTGCTGCTGAAAGGTTTTGTCTTTTCTCCCTCCTTGCCAGCTTTGTGTCTCCTTTGTGTGACTGAAGAATTATGTGGCCCTAGAATGAATTGGAACCTTTGAATCAGCTCACTGAATGGTCAGAATTGCTAACCCACCAAAAATACGCACTTTTTGGTCACATCAGGATGCTGCTCTGACTCATTCTGTGCTGCTGCTCAGTATTAGAGCAAGGGGAGGGGGAGGATGAGAGATTGAGACTGGCCCTTTCAGCAGTAGCCTGCAATAACATCAGATTAAGTGTAACATGCAACCACACCCCTAGAAATGCTGATCAATTAAAAGGGTGAAGTCAGTGTAATTTAGAGTGGATTAAACTCATGCTCTGAATGACATCTTTCAGTGGAAGTTTGTTTCCTGTTTTATTTAAAATACAGAATAGTTTTCATAAATTTAAATGCATCTGTAAGCAGTGTGATTTCTTCAGTGCTATTGGAAACATTTTTTGCAGTTAAATTTTTATACATTCTAAAATTACAATTTGACTTTTGTGGAGGTTATTTACTTGAGAGCAGTGATAGAAAAATAACTGTCACTGAAAGTGCAAGTGTGACAAATTCCAATATTTGGGTCTGGAAGGAACCTTAATATTGGCCCATCTGTCTGTCTCTTTAATCACAATTATTGTGTATAACCTTATTAATGATGATTATCTAAGGCTATCTAATGGTATCCATTGAAAGCAGAAGATGGGCTGGTTTTACAAAAACAGTCACTACTGTTTTTTGGGCTGTCTTTTGTGCACATCTGCTGTCATCTTCCAAAGGAAGTTCATCGCTTGCAGTGGTGCACAAGGCACACAAATGCCTCAAACAGCTGTGTGCTTCTGCAGGATGGACAGGGTCCCTCAATAGGCTCTCCAGGGGGGGATCAAGCAGTCTTTCCCAGACCAGCAGATGAAGGAAGAACAAGGGAGCATTTCTGAGTCCAGTGCATTTCAAGATTGTTGTTCCAAATGTGGCTTCTCATTCTTCTCATAATGTTGTGGTGTCTTCCATGCATTGAACCACTGGAGTGTTCTTAAAACTTGGTGTGATCACTCTGACCAGCCATTAAAGATTACTCAGAGCATTTTACCAAATCCTTATGTTTTTATTTCCTTTATTGCATAATGAAAAAACCTAAACACGCAGAATATAAAAAGCAGAAAGTCCAGAAGAAAGAATGCTTTTTGGGGGAGGTTCTCCTCACTGGATACTACTCTGGTTTTCCTGGGCTGAGGACCATGTGTGTTTCAGCTTCTGTACACATACAGGCCTTTTAGCTCCAAGCCCTTATGGTCCCCAGCTCTTCTTGGTCTTGTGGCTTCCTTGGAGCCCTGGTGCCACATCATCTCAGCAGAAACTGCTCTGGAGACACCTCTAAAGGGAGGAATCGTGTTATGGAGAGAACATAGGAAAGAACAGCACCCACCAAGTGAGTTAGTTTTCTTGACCACCTTTCGAGGCTAAACATACCACTACAAGCTGACATAATCCAGAAATCTAAAATCAGGATTATTTGTATTGCATTTTTCATTAGAGGCCAAATTAAATTAAGATGCTTAGGAATTATTCACTCTTATCTGAACATACACTGTAGGTGTAAAGTCTGTCTTGAAAACATCCCATTAGTTGGAGTGGAAAAAGGAAACTAATGATGGTTTTGACACCACTGTGTTTCAGGGTGTGTGGATGAAAGGATTAACTATACTTCTCAGGTGACCGAAGCTTGCAGCCATAGTATTTCATCACCCTGCCAACAGCTCATGCCATTTATTGAATAGAGTGTTGAAAACGTCTTCTGATAGTTCTTAATGAACCAGTGACACAGTTGTCAATTCCTACCTAAATTTTTGCTGCAAGGACTTTTTAAACATTTGCACAAATACCAGTTACCATGCAGTGCAAGACGTTGCTTTTTTATGTGCTACCATTCTTATTTGAATTGAAATTGAATTGAAACTGTTTTAATCTGTGTAGTAGAGTAGTAGAGGGAAGACTCTCGGTCAGGCACAAGAGTCTTCTGTGGATCATTATGATTAGATTTATTGCTAATACAATATCTAAATATTGCCAATGCAGTATATAATAGAATCAGATCTAAAGGGTTATAACATATATGTAAGGAGGTTCAGCTAGAAACATGCAAGTTTAGAGTCCTGAGCCTTGCAGAATGCACAATTCCGAAGGAACAAAGCACCTGTGGAACTACTTTAGGATTTTATCTCTGTATGCAACTGAATCTTGGCACTTTTACTCACCCATCCAAAAGTGAGTCTTTGCTCTGGACGTGCCCTGCAGGCCTCCCTGCCATGGGAGAGGGGGATCTGCCTGGAAGCTGCCTACAACCTTGCAAGACTCATTGGCCCCGTCTGCAGCAGCATTTTTACCCTTTGGCAAGCCAGTGTGCACCAAAGTCAATGACCATCATCATAGCTCCCATGTCGTGGAATGCATTAACTATGTGAGCATCCACACAGTTTCTCCTGCAATTCCCACCTGGTGTTCTTATCTTAAGATAAGGTTACAACTAGAAATGCTTGCTCTTTAACATACATGACCAAAAGCATTCCCCGAGATTTAAATTGCACAGGCTTTTTCCATTCCAGCATTCTTTCAATGGAAAAAATGTTCATAGGCAATGACATTGTGGTCATCCCTGACAAACCTGCAGCACTGTAAATGCACTGATGCCTAGTGGTGGAATGTTTACAGTTTGTGGAAGCTGGGTGAACTTCGTACTGTAAACCAATAACAGCAATTTTAACAGAAGTGCTTAATACTTCTTACATTTTTTTCCAAGAGGCTGGCCAAATTTTAAATTCATAGGGTTGTGTAGTTTATAGAAGATTCTGTGAATTGATTTAAAATCTATTCACCTATACAACAAATAGGATGTTTCACTGTGGCAGTGTAACGTAATTTGGCAAATTATTTCAGAATAGCACTTTATAATGTCCCCTTGTGGAAGCATTAGTCTTTCTGGGTGGTGATAGGGGTGCATGTGAAATATTTGTGCAGTCTTTAGCTTCACATATTGACAAGAGGAGAAGCATGGTGATTGTCCTTTGGGATTTACTGTTTTAATTGTATGCGCCACATGGACATGACTCAAAAATATTAGAAATTCCTTCAATTTATTTTTCAGTTTCTTTGGAGCTTCAGTGCTCTGGGTTTTATATGGACAAACAGCAAGGAAAGGTAAATGAATTGCTTTGGAAGGCCCAAAGAGGAAAAGTAATGATACCAAACATAGCAACATGGGACTGTAAGGGGATTTGTTAAAATACAATCTTTCATCATTATAATTTACTATCATGACATACTATTCTGCATAAGGATGTTTAGGAAAGCAGAATTTACAGGGAAGTGAGAATTTGTTGGGTTTTTTTCAATCCAAGTCAGACCAAACTCCTGCATGTGCTGTTAATTCTCGTAGAAGAAATCCAAGGAAAATATATTACCTTAAATATTTTTGGCAAGCAGAGCAATGATATCTAATTTTCCATTGTTCCACCAGAATACTTTGCATAAGTTCTAGGACAGATGAGAAAAGACTGCTCTTGCAGACTATGAGGTACATTCCTGTTTCCTGCACTTGGTGGCATTTAGAAAACTAAACAGAGGCAGTTGGGCTTTTGTTTGCTGTAGTTAAATGCTCCCTATTTACAGAGAGAGACTGTGAAGTCTTCCTTGCGCTCCCATCCCATATTCCCCAAAGGGTACTGTCTGCTTCCCTGGCAAGAAAAGGAAAAGTGACACCAAATTTGAAAGCAGTGGTTCATATCAACCTTATGGCAACACAGCTCACTGTGTCCCAGGGAGCTAGAAACTGAAACTTTGCTATGCTAAAAGATACAGTAGGCTTAACTTCAGAGCCAGGATAGATCTGAGCCTGACATACTCCTGTTTCCACCAGACTTCGCTGGTGGGAAAGCAAAACTGTTTTCCAGCAGTGTCTAATTGACAGCAGATATTCTCCTCGTTGTTCCAGCATCCTTCTCAACTTTTTCACCTTTTTGTCCCCAAACACATAATTTGTAACATCGCATTTTTCTATGACAACTTAATCAGCAGTTCAGATAGAATAGCAATGAGGACTGCAGAAGGCAGAAAAGTTTAGGAAAGTGATTCAGTTTCTGAAAACTACCAGAAAAAACGGCTGATACTAAATCCATGCTAACTTAATTACAACAATGAAAACCTTCTATGCGAGATAATGCAAGGTGTATGGGGTAAAATACCAAGTTCCTAAAATAATCACTTCTTTAAAACATCAGTATTTTCTTTCAAATTCTTAGAAAGTATTTCTTGCTCGTCTAAATGTATTTTACTTAACTTTTCTATTGTCAAGTTCTCTGCACAACTTTTTAATAGTTTGGTTTATTTTTCAACATACACACCCTCTCTCAGCTCTTCAAGTAACACCAGGGATGGGTAACTGTTTCTATAGGAAGGTTACAACTAGAGATGCTTTGTTTTTTAATAGACTTGTTGACCAAAAGCATCCCATAAGATTTAAATTGCACAGGCTTTTTCCATTCCAGCATTCTTTCAATGGAAAAAATGTTCATAGGCAATGACATTGTGGTCATCCCTGACAAACCTGCAGCACTGTAAATGCACTGATGCCTAGTGGTGGAATGTTTACAGTTTGTGGAAGCTGGGTGAACTTCGTACTGTAAACCAATAACAGCAATTTTAACAGAAGTACTTAATAGCTTTTTCCTGTTTAAATTTTGGTTTTATGGCTAAGCCCATAACTTGTTTAGATTTAATAGATAGTAAATGCCATTAAATACTAAATTCTTTCAATATTTAGTGGTCTTCATCACTTAGAATGCTAATAATTTTGTTGCTTGGCTCAGCAGTACTGGCAAGTCTACAGACAGCACTGCTTGTGATAATGGCATTTTAATAAAATTCTGAGGAACCAATTACCATCAAAGATTAATGTTTTTATACATTGGATTTGTAAGAATAGTTATAAAGAGAATAAAGTTTCGGAAGTTTTAATGTTATACTTATTGTTTGAAGGTTAATCACTGTTGCATATACTGCTTTATTTGAATATTGAATAGGTGACTCACCTTTGTTGTTTTATCACTGTGATATGAATGCAGCAGGAAAATTTAATATTTTCTAAACTCACTGTTTCAAACAGTAACTGAAAAAAAGAAAAATATATTCGTGTAATTTTGCAAAAATATTTTTTGTTAACATTGACATTTAAAATTACCTAACTGTTCCTCCCTCACAGGGAAGACAGCGGTAAGAAACCCAGGAGAATGTATTGCTAGAAGTTTTCACCCAAGGAAAAAAAAAATGGAAATGTTATGGAAATAAATAATTGTATAAAAATACAGTAGTTTTATACTTCTGATCTGTTTCACTTTCTACCATTTTGAACATTTTTTTAATCCCACTCATCAAAGTATTTCTGGTGCCACAGAATTAATTGGGTTTTTAATATTAGTGTGAAACTGCTTAGCCTTAATGTGAAGGTTTACTTACCTAAAATCCAAAGAAAGCATTTTATTTCCAAAAAAATTTGACAACAGGCCTAAAAATCTGTGTGCATTGCAATTTCTATGTCTGTCTGCTATGTTAGAACATCACATCAGTTTCCATTGTAAATTAGCTGTTAGTAAACAACCTCAGTTTTCAACAGTATTTAAATGCAAAAAAAAATTGGTCTGGACAGTTGTTTGATTATACTATACTCTGCAGTGAATGTTAATACTTCTTCATTTATGTAAATAATTTCTAAGTAGCATAATTATAAAATTATTATTAAAATGTGGACATCATCACAATAATAGGTCAAGATTAGCTTTGGAATTTGTATTGTAATGAGAACTACTAGCCACCATTAACAGGAATATTCTTCCAACACACCAGATGTTTATCCTTGTACACGTTTTCCAAAATCAGAATGGCTAGTCAGCTGCTTTATATCTCAGAAAATTGTTTAGAAAGGTTTAGAATTTACCTTTTGCACTCTTGAGTGTCTCACTCATTACTTACATAGTTCAGCTCTGTATTTTTTATTGATTGTAGGGTTCAGATGTAATTTCTTGCTTTAGTGATGATTGTTTATCAATTACCTTAGCATTTGATTGGAACCCGTTGCTTGGAATCCTAAGTCGATTTTAACTCCCCTCTTGCTAGAATTCATGATTTTCAATATGTTATTATGGTGAGCATAGCAGCATGTATCTCCCAGGTCAGTTAAGAAACCTACAGCTTAGTATATGACAAGCAGTTTTGAAGGGGAAAAAGGTAGTTGAATAAGCCTTGAAGGTTTGTTTCTGTAATCTGTTTTACGTTGCCTCTGCAACAGTTAGTGAATCAGTACTTGAATGACTTCCTCTGTGTGGAGTTTTGGGCTTTATTTAATTCACTTTTATTTAGAAAGTACAATAAAGTGTTTTCTTGAAACTTTTTATTTTGCCTCAGTTTATTAGCTGGCTTTTGTTTCCAGCAGTAACTGTGTGTGATTTGTTACTTGATTTTCTTCATTTCTTTTCCACTCCTTCTGACAGTCATACCCATCCAATTATATGGACCAAATGAAGCCAAACAAATACAGTGTCATTTATTCTACACCAAGTATGTTGCACAATAAATTCTACTCAAATCCTGAAGGACTATCAAACGGAATCCAGATGGAGCCAGTAGACCTTACAGTAAATAAACGGAGCTCACCACCTTCAACTGGAAGTTCTCCTTCCCCACTAAAATTTCAGACTGTGCATAGGAGAACTTCACCTGGATTGACTCTGTCCTCACCCAGCTCACCTCTCAGTAAATTCACACCGTCACCCCCAGGAGTACAGCCTATTTCTATGCCAATAACAATCCCACCTGTAATGGCTGCTGCTCTTTCACGCCATGGACTGAGAAGCCCTGGAATACTCCCGGTTATACAGCCTGTTGTGGTCCAGCCAGTTCCTTTTATGTATGCTCCCCATCTCCAGCAGCCCATCATGGTGTCCACAGTTCTTGCAGATGAGATGGAAACTCCAAGTAGCATGCAAGGTTGGTGTTGTCAGAGTTCTTCTTTATGCCATCTCATCCTGGGAAAATAACAGTGTATCCAAGCACTTGTTTTCTGTATTTCTTTGCATTTTTGACAATGAAACAGAATTCTGTTCTTCCAAAATATGCAGGCATAGAATTGGTTGTGTAAATATTTTACCAAACTTAGCAAGGTCATAGAATCACAGAATCAATTAGGTTGAAAAAGACCTCTGAGATCATGGAGTCCAACCTATGACTGAACACCACTCAGTGCCACGTCCAGTCTTTCCTTAAAGACCTCCAGGGACAGTGACTCCACCACCACCCTGGGCAGCTCATTGCAGTGTCTAATCACTGTTTCTGTGAAGAAATTCTCCTAATATTCAACCTAAACCTCCCCTGGCACAGTTTAAGGCCATTTCCTCTCGTCACTAATTGCCTGGGAGAAGAGACCTACACTCACTGTGCTACAACCTCCTTTCAGATAGTTGTACAGAGCAATAAGGTGCCCCCTGAACCTCTTTTTCCCCAGGGTAAATGACCCCAGCTCCCTCAGCTGCTCCTCGTAGAATCTGTGCTACAGACCCTTCAATAGCTTCATTACCTGTCTTCATACCTACATAAAGGCATTTATCTACTGAGATTTGACTGAACAATGTTGGACTGACAAAAATGAATAGAAATGTTTTGAATCGTAGTTCATTAGACTAAAACTGGAAGATTTTGTATCTAGCATAACTTGTCATAATTAATACAGAACTGATGGATTTCTTTTAACTAGTGTTTTTACGTATTTTTTTTTCCCATTACTCTTCATATTTTTTGTGTTCTCTTTCCTCTCCTACCCTCCCTCATACAGTGCCTGTCATTGAGTCTTATGAGAAGCCTACACTGAAGAAAACAATCAAAGTAGAGCCAGGAAGTGAACCATCGAAGACTGACTTCTATCCTGAACAAATGTCACCTCCAATGATGACCTCGTTGTCTCCCCAGCAAGTAATGTTGCAAGAGTAAGTAGCTAACTAGTCCCAGGATCAGCAGAAGAATAACAAGCAGTTAATTGCAGCAGTTAGTGGCTTTTGAGTGGCTTTGAAAGGTTAGTGGCTTTCTAAAGCGTGTGCTTTAGAACATGTGATAAACTATAGAAAAACATTCTTCCCTCCCACTGCCACTGTGAAATGTAATTGCAACTTTTTTTCCCCCCTTCTTTTGCGATACGGGAGTTGATAGATATTTATACATTGCAACCACATAGATTTGCCATTTATATCATGCATTTCTGAAATTATGATAGTCCCAATCCTACAATTTACTGAAAGTCAGACTCCCAACAAGCCAGTGATAATCTATTTATGTAAAACCAGCAGCAAACTCAAAAGATACCTAAAAGACATTTTATACTGATCTCTGTATTTATATTGCTTGAAATACCTTTCTTTAAAATTAGTGTTGTAGTTTTCTCTTCTTGGAGGACCTCTTTGTCTTTTCAGAAATTTCGGCTGCTTGGTGGAAAGAACCTCCTCAGGCCTACAAGTTCTATATATCCAGTGAAATTCCATGTTTACCTGAGGCCATTGTTCTGTGGGTGATTTTTTGGCTGCTCAAGTAGTTCCTGAAGCTTTCTCCTCGCAGCCACTTGTTTCCATCCCAGTACTGTCTGGGCTGGTATAGCTGTTAGTGGGACCTCTGCATAAACTGGATCACAGATCTAATTTAGTTTAAAACAGTCCTCTTTGTGAAAGGCGGGGCAAGGGCTAGAAAAAAGAAATTAGGCCTGGAACATAAACCTTTTAATTGGAAACATTAAATTTTTTTTAGGAAGTACCTGAGAAGCGATGGGCACCCTTTCTATTTCCTGTTTTCCTAGAGAAAGTTCTGTCAACTTACTAAAACCGTGGAGTGGCCCGGAGCCTGGCAAATTCTTCAGCAGGCAGTGCTCTGGGTAGGCATGCAATCTGCCAGCATGGCCCTGGTGGGAGCTGAAATTAGGAACTGAGCAGGGCTCATAGCACATAACTTCAGAATCCATTTCTGCCCTTTCTTCCTGCTCGTTGTTGCCCTTGAGGCAGTTGTATTTGACCTTACCTCATAAAGTAGGGAGAAAGGGCTCCAAGCCAGACTCTGAAAACCCAGTGTGAGTGTGAGAAAGCAAGCAGAACACAGGTGGTCTCCTCCATGTCATTTGGAAAGCTGCCTCTTCCTTCTGCTCATGGCCATTGGGTTAGAAGGCACACTGCAGCTCCAGGGCTAACTACATTCCACACAGCCTTCTTGTCTTCAAAAAACTTCAGGCAGCTTAGATGCAACTTCTAGACTGTAAGCTCTTTGCAGTTAACTAGCTGACAGCCAGCTTTTATAAACTGTGTACTCTTTCTTTTAAAATAACCTTGTATGTTGTATTGTAATGAACAAATGATAGCAAAAATCTGTATTTACTAGTTGGTTACTTACCTTCCATAATGGACCTGCCACACAAGGGAGTCAGGTCTGTATGTATTTGGAACTAACTGCTGCTGGGTCAGGACTAACAAATGGTTTAGTTTACTTTTTGTCTTTGTTAAGCCTCTTCAACAAGGGCAAACCAGTAAGTGCTGTTCCTGGCTGGTACCACACCCTTCCTCCAGGGCTGAGACTTCTGCAAACTTGTCACCTGCATTAGTGATTTGCATTATATATTTCCCAATGAGTCCAGTTTCCACAGGAAACCCATCCGCTGAGCAAGGAATATAAAATTTTGTATAACATGTAAATAGCTTTATTACAAAAACCCACTTCTATAGTGTTTCCAAAGCATTTCCTCTGCTTGCCCATGCAGAGGATTGTGTTCATGGAGACCCCGTCCTTGAGTGTAACTCATGCTGTCAACATAGTGTGGTCTGTGGTAAAGAAGAAAAAGCTGTTGAAATTGTAACATGATTTTTGGCAGATACTCTTATCTGTTGAAGAGTGACACTTAAGTGGGTAGACTTACATGAATTTGTATTTGGTTGTATAAAAGGGAGTAAAAGAATTAGGGCTCTGCTTTTATTATTTGCACTTAATATTTACCTCTGAATTTTGGCCTTTATTTTTTGTAACTGCCACACCCTATCTGATTATTGATAGCATTCTGTTGTCTTGCCAGCATCATCTCCTCTAAAGGGAAAAGAGAGACAAATTCTCAATGCATTTTCTAGACACTTCTAGATTGAAAGTCATCACAAATGGTGTATAGGCAATATCCTTTTTCTCCCTTTTCCCTGACGTTACCATGTCCAGGACACATAATGTCCTCCACACATAGTGGTTTAAACTAAGTTTGCTTGCAGTCCTAACCCAGAGATTCTTCAAAAAGGCTAGTGTGCAATAGCTCTAAAACTGAGCATTGCTTTAAAGAACCATTTCTTTGGAACCTAGAAGCCTGCCTTTCTTATTTAAGAGTGTGTACATCTGTGTCTAACATCACCATTCCTGCCATTATAGTTAAATGACCCCAATTTAATGTGTACTTGAAGAGTACATCACTTAACAGTCACAGAAACACCGAAGAAAGAGAATCTGGCTCCCAATTTCAAGTTTGTAACTCTAATAAAATAATTAATAACAGAATTAAACTTTTCCCACATTGGTAATCCCCATGCTGCTGCTTTGGAGAGTCATAGAATTGTTTTCCCTTCTTAAACCATGCACAAGATTTTCTGTCTGTAGCACATGTCCTTTATTTTGCTCAGAGAAGTAGATATTCAGTGTTTCTGAAAATTAGGCCCTAAAAGAACTTGGTCTAAGTAATATAACCTAGTGTTATAAAACGTAATTTGATTGGTAAAAAAAATGTGAAATACAGTAACTGAAAAAAGACAGGAGTTCTAAAAAGCTCATTTCTGTCACATAGAGGAGCTGGTTTTGCAACAAGGAATGCTAATACCTGCACATTTGAAGTTTCAGTTGAAAGCTAGAAAGTTTATTAAAAGCTTTGATACGGGTCTGCTAATGGGTTGGAAAATGCAACTTTGTGATGTTGCAAGATTTGCAATGCCACATACCTTCAGTGTGTGACAAACACACTTGTTGCGTTTTCTAATGTCGATATGGAAGAAAGAATCAAGGTTGTCCCCAGTTCTACAGTAGTGGAGTTATGCAACCTTTTAGGAAGCTTGTATGTTTTCACATGCGTGAACGTTCATGGTTCAGTTTGTTGCAGACGTCCATATGTAGTTAGTACATGTCTTACCTGCATTGTACCTGTGGGCTTCTAAAGTGAAAAATGATGTTTATGAAGGCGGAGGGACTACTTCAGGCATCCTGTGGGTGTGCCACACAGGCTAAGCTCTACTTTTAGGAATTGACGTCAGTGGTACAGGGAGGCCGCACCCTCCTGCCAGCACCAAACAGGAAATTCTTAATTACATTCTAAAGGAGTGGCTGGAACAATAAAGATTGAGTTCTGCTTTGAAATCCTAAATATACAATTTCTTTAATAACATGGAATAGCTGTTTCCAATTACAAACAAATTAGTTACATTTGAAGGAAAAAGAAAAATTGTGACCAAATACAAGAAAAGTTCACTGTGAAGTCAGAGCTTGAGAAATCTGGGGTTGCATGAAAGACAAGAATTTGAAGAGGGTTTTTGCTTTCTAAGATTAAAAAAGTTAGGAAGTTGTAAAAATGGCTACATCACGCCACGAAGTGAGTAAACATTTAAAAATATTACTGCTACAATACACAAAATTTGCTTAACTGTTGAATTTTTCGACATGCATGTAATGTTGTTCCTTCTGCCAAGAGACAGAGTGGTAGTGAATAAAAGGATCTGTTATGAGTCATAGTAGCAGAGGTTTGCTGTGCTTAATGTCTTTCATTTTTAACATTCAATTCGATTTTGCAGGAATCACACTTCAGTTATAGTTCAGCCAGGAAAGAGACCTTTACCTGTGGAGTCTCCAGACACACAAAGAAAACGCAGAATACATCGATGTGATTATGAAGGCTGCAACAAAGTCTATACTAAAAGCTCCCATCTGAAGGCTCACCGAAGAACCCATACAGGTTTGAGCATTGCTATGCTTCTCTTTCATCAATCTGTGTTAAAATAGGGGGCTAAGCTTGTTCTTTCTGCTAATGACCAGGTGACCACAGGTGTAAATAAAATGACAGAAGTTAGGTCTGGCATTGTTGTGGATATAATTGTAGGTGGAGCAAAAGACAGAGGACATAGCAAGAAAAACCCACGAGACTGTAAGCCAAAGCAGGTTCATGGTGTATGCTGGGGTGCTTTACATTTCACTGGCTCTTCACTCATTTCGTGTCCAATTGCTTGCATGTTACTCAATCTGCACAACCTGTAAACACAAAACAGTTCAAATTGCACTGCATCATCTATGACATCATTCTTAAATTTGACTGAGACTTCTATGGGAGTAGCCCATTTACAGAAATCTGGACTGTGTGCCAAATGCAAACACATCTGCTCTGTGGACATGCTAACCAGTGATCTAATGGTGCTCTCTTCTGAATGAGTATTCAAGTAAACATATCCCCATCTGTTCTCCACAGAAATTTTCATCTTGGCATGTCGAATGAATATATATACATATGCAAGGTTTTCGGGCAGTACAGCGGGGTTAAAGGAGAACGACATATTAGAAAATAATGATTGAGAGAGAGATTTTAAGTTGAGATACTTGTGACAGTGGTGCCAATTGGTTATACTACATTAAATCTTAGAAATCACAAGATTGCTTCCTGCTGTGCTGAATGGTAGCACAGTTCTTTCCCCTAGTTAATCTAGAATATGAGATCCCTGTTTTGAAAATACTTGAACAAATGCTTAAACCTTCACACTTCTGGGCCTGATGAGACAAAACATGCTGATATGGTAGAGGAACAGGGAGACAATAAAAAAATAAGTTACAGCAGGAAACAATTTCTTTGTCTGTTAACTTCGACTACAGTTTCATGTGCAAAGTACTCTTTAGCCTTGTGCTGTTTGTAGGCCTTTTCAGTAAGCATTAAAGTACTTGCTGAAATCTGACAGAGCAAGAGAATAAATCTCTCAGATATTTACTGATATGTTAAACTGATGTGTCTTAAATCCCCACTTCTGTGTTTCCTTTTCCAGGTGAAAAACCATACAAATGCACCTGGGAGGGATGTACGTGGAAGTTTGCTCGTTCTGATGAACTAACGCGGCATTTCCGCAAGCACACAGGAATCAAACCTTTTCAGTGCCCAGACTGTGACCGTAGCTTTTCACGTTCGGACCATCTTGCTCTTCACAGAAAACGCCACATGCTAGTCTGAATGTCTTCTGTCCCTGACTCCTGTCACACCTCTTGTTTTTTACACATGCATTTTAATTTGGATTCAGCTGGTCTGGATCTCTGAGTTTATACCATTAAAAGCTTACGTATGGTCAGTAACAGATGTTATCTAACCCTTCGATGTCCTTGCCACGGGTCAGACCTAAAGAATGTGAACACTTCTTTTTTTTCTCCTGGGGATGCTAAGCAAACCCTTTCTGCATTCAGTATGTTTAACGTATTCCATTTGTGAATAAGGGAATTTGTAAACTAACAGCTTTTGTTGGTTTCTTCATATAATCAACCCAGCATATACTGATAAAGTAGTAAATGTTACTGAATATCCAAAATGCTAGTCCTTGCCAGAGACTTTGACTTATGTGCCCAGTAAGGGATACACTCTCATTTTATGCTCAGCAATGCAATGAATGGACACTCACAGCTGTGTTGATTTCTGCAATGTAGTTAATACAACAGTTTTAGAAAGACACCTGATTTAGAAATCTCCTCTGCCCAAACAGTAACACTGAGGAAATAAATTTAACAGTGTAATTACTTTACAGAAAGATTGAGTCCTAGTATCATTTACCCCAGTCAAGAAGAAAAATTGGCAGGAATTGGTCCATACACAATATTGTGCTAAATACTGTATTAAACCAATGTCAGCTGTATTATAGTACAGTATATATTCTTGGGTTTGTTGCATAACGCCCCGGAGGATTTGTTAAATGAAGACTTTGTGTGACACTATGTCTGGTTTCAGTGCAAGTGTATGGGTGGAACACACATGGTCAAGAAAACAGCGTGAAGCTGAGTTGGAGGAGGTTTAAGTTGGATATCAGGAAAAGGTTTTTCACCCAGAGTGGGAGTTGGGCACTGGAACAGGCTCCCCAGGGAACTGGTCACAGCAGCAAGCCTGACAAAATTCAGGAAGTGTTTGAACAACACTCTCAGGCACATGGTGTGGCTCTTGGGATGTCCTGCTCAGGGCCAGGAGTTGGCCTGACCTGATAGGTCTCTTCTAACTCAACATAATCTGTGATTCTACGGTACTTTCCTGTGACTTGGCATTAAAAGATATTCATAGAAACCTACTGCCCTTCATTTCAGGGATATAGACTATCCCCCTGCAATCACGCCCCTGCATTTCCTCTGAATAATTTTTTCTTTTTGCTGTACCTCAGAATAGCAATCATTATGTCAAAAATGCTCTGAACTGTATTTTTGTGAGTACTGCTTTAATACACTACAGTATTTAAAATTATTAATCCACAATATTTCTGTGGCATCAGATGGCATCAGATATGAAGCACTTCTGATGATAAATTGAGTTAATGTATCTGTTTTGGATAAAAATGTATACCAAATCATCCTGTTCCTAACTGAGTTGTGACTCTGGTATTCTCTTGATGGTAGGTAGACACATTCACTGTGAATGTGTCTATTCCATTAAAACATCACAGCAGCAAGTTTTAACTCCCATATCTATTAGCAAACAGAACTCCATAGGTAAAAGAAATTGAATTTGAGCAACCTGCAGTTGACCCCAGAAATACTCCTGTCTGGGAGCCCTTTGAAAGGAAGGTTTCTGTGTATTAGCTGGCAGATTTGGTGGCAGTGCAAAGAAACAGGATGTATTTCTCCACACTCATTGCACCAGTGTGTTTTCCTTTGTTCTGCATAAGGCAGACAGTATTCACTGCAAGTTAAACATACTGAAGTCAGGATTTCCTTTCTCCTGGAAAATCCCACTGGACAATGGATGTGTGAAGGGAGGAAGAGTTTCATAGAACTCTGCAGGAGGAGGCAGGTGGAGTGTCCATCTGAAGGTGGGTATATCTGAGCTTATGGAACAGGTAGGCTGTGCTTGCATGTCACGTGAGGCCCAATAGCAAACATAATACTGGAAATGCGAGAGTGTGAGTGCAAAGAGCCTTCCCTTGGTGATAGGACTTTACTGCCTGTTCTGCTGACATCCACGTAGCTGTAGAATTAAAAAAGGAAAGGTCTGTACTTCCTGGAGAAAAATTCCCAACAGCAATTTCTATAAACTACAAAATGTTGTTTCAGTTGTTTAACAACTCTTACAAGTGGGCATATGGAATTGGCTGTTTTATTCAAGGATAGAGCCCTGAATATGTTCTCTACAAAGGGGAGAACAGGGATTTGCAAAGCAGGGCTAGGAACATTTGTTGTTTTCTGAGGAAGATCCATACAGCCCTGTTACAGCTCCGTATGTCACTTCACTAGGGCTGGGGGAAGTTACGCTGCATCTGACTTCTTGTGACTGACCCTGATCTGCTCATATATGGCACAGAAAAGATTAGGACATTAACTGGTCTTTTTTTTGGTAGGCCAGATTGTTAATGACATTGAGGAATTCATAGGAAAGAGACTGATAATAATGGTCAGCTGTTCCAGAACTGGTATTTTTGTTGGATATTTTTATTGTCAGCGGTAGCAGAATTTGCTCTAGATTTTAATGGCAGTTTCATAAATGCAGGTGCATCACTGGCTGAGAGGCTGTCTGCAACCCTATGGCATCAGTCCCAAGTTTACAGACGTTTGGTATCCTGGGATGAAAACAATATTCTAGGGGAAAAAGCAGATACTATAAAAATAAGCAGCTTAATGGCAAATGATCCAGTTTTAGTTTAATGAATGCAAATGTATAAAATTTGAGGTATTTAAGGTACATTTCTTTCCAATGCTGTTTCTCTTTTGAGGCTTTCATAAAATGTTTTCATTAATATCTTTTTTACTATTTCTTTAAAATCAGAAACTAAAATCAGTTACCCTAAAAGCAGAACTTCTTTGTAATTGGGAATTACTTCAGGTAATTTAGTCTAGGTTATTTGCCATGTTAATTCATTAGCTTATGTAGCTTTTTCCTGAAAATATTTATGCTGATTGTGGGAACAAATACAGTGGAGATTCAACAGAACTTTAAAATACCTTCATCCATGTGCCTTATGAATTAGGACAACAGAAATTTAAATATTAAATAGAAGTTTTAGAGATTATTTCATGTAAATGCCTGCCTCACAGGATTTTTCACTTGTGTCAGTGATGTCTTTGTGGGATGTCAAAAAGGTAACAAACAAATAGGCTTTCATCTTTTAGCTGAATGTGAATTTACATCTTAACCAGCTCATTGATTCATTTTAGCAAACTTTGATTTGAGGGGTATCTTGTAATTTTCAGATATACACAGCTACTTTTCAAAGTCAGTCCTTCCATCTTTGCCGTAAAAACCAGGCAGTTTAGATAGAAAACCCTGATCCTGGAGAATGTGTATATTTAAAACCCACACCGTTTTCCCTAGCAGTATTGCACTGTGCAGTTTCTAACAGGTAATATTGTTACTAAATATGCCTGTTAATTCATTTGGTTATAATAAACTACTATTTTCTAATACAATTGCAAAAAACTAAGCAGATATTAACGTGTGACATTTATTTGAATATATACCCACATTCTGCAGTGATAATTTAAATGCTACATCTTGTCCAAATATATTGTTGTCTCTGTCAAGGTTAGCAACCTGTAGATGAATACAAATCCTTTCTGTAAAAATTTACAAGGCATTTTACATCTCTTAAGAGGGCTACACCAGTTTTCATTATATTTTACAGATATTAGCACTTTTTTAATGTACTTTAGAGGGTCAAAATAATCTTTTTGCTTAGCATCTCTCACCTGAAAATATAGCAAGGATGTTTTATTTACTTTAATACTTCTATAAACTATGCAGAATTTTTTTTATAAAATGTAATATATTTTATAAGCTAATAAGACAGAATGGGTAATTAAAGGTTTCTAGCATATATTACTATAACTTGCAAATATGGAGACATTTTGGTAATCTTTTCATATTAAAGATGTGAATGTTTAATGTACTTTCACTGTTTCTACTTCGGTAGTCCAATGGGAATTCAGTAATGACATTTTGTCATGTCAAACTGTGAACATAAATTTGTACTGTACAGTCCTCATACTATATTTAGTATACAGTTCATATGTATTATACTTGTTAATAAAACACTCAGAATATTGATTGTGGTCATGTTGTCACACACTGCATGACAAAGAGCAGTGACTCAGCTGCAAGGGTCAGAGGAATGCCTGGAGACCCCTATGGGCTCTGGGGGTTTGGGTGGCCCTTCTGCAGGGCCCGTGGCCACTTCCCATATGTGCCAGCCCCACACGGGGCCGAGGGGAGGAGCAGCTCCCAGCTGCTGAGTGCTGGTGGAGCTGTGCCAGCAGCACACTTAGTGGCAACCTCACTGAAATATTTTACTTGCTTCTAATTCAGGTTCTAATTAGTCCCTGACAAGGGCTGGAGCACCAAATATTCAAGTTTGCCTCTTCTATTACTCGCAAGGTGACTGGCCAGGCCTGCTCCCTTAGCTGTGTTCTGCCCCACAGACTGGGATGCCAAAGCCACCAGCGCAGACTTGGGGTGCCAACACATCAACACGCGTGAGCCCTGCTCACATCTGGGCACACCTACAAGCTTTGCTGAGAGATGGTGATGAAGAATGGGGTTTTTTATTCACACTTTTTCAGATGCCTAAGAGTAATCCCGGTTGAATTCATTGTGCATCTCAACACTTCCAGTTCCTGCCGAGGTAATTGCAATCAGGATGTTGGTCTGTTGCTGCCCTGTTGAGACCCTGCAGATCAGCCTGGTGAGCACCCATGCTATGCCATGGTGACAGAAGGGAATGCAGGTACAGCAGAAAGGAGGCATACAAATAAAACACTGCAAACAAAAAACAAGATGTGAGAAAACGACCAGCTTGTATTTATTGACCTCCTGCTTGAAAATAAGGACCGCTCATTATAAAGCCAGAGTCCACTCACATCATTCTAAGGTTCAGGCAGGAGGGACCAGTGGCATGGGAGACCGAGACACAGCCACTGACTGACCCAGCGTGGGAGCTGCCGTGGGAAAGGGCTTGTCCTGACCCGTCCTCTGTAGCCCACACAAACCTGCAAGATGCACTGCACACACCAGTCCAGTTGCTGGGCCGATACAATTACCTCTTTTGAAGTTTTCATGAGTCAAAATGCATTGCATATGTTCTGGACTGAGCTATCATTGTCAGGAAACAGTGATAATTTAATTGGCCACTGGGTGTCCCCATTAGTCTGAGAAAAAGGCAAAATTTAAGCTTATGAGATTGTAATTTAAGAGAGTATTTATTTTCTCCTATTTGAGAAATAAAGCGGTTCTTTTTGTTTTACCTGCTATCACTGACTCTGATCCTGTCATACACAGAGGTCTGTTCAGGGATTCAAAACCGATGTCTGTGTCTTTACTGCAATTTTTAGCCATAAAACACTTTAAATATATCCTCTACAATTAAAACTCTGGCCTGGTTGAACACTAAGCCAATACACAATGTTGCTTTCATGTGTGCTCCCAGGCTGGTGAGCTCAGGGAGAGCAGCACCTGACATTATTTTTATAAAGATGGACATTACTATGACAGTATTTCAAGAGTTCTACCAGATACTCGTGTCCTATAAGTCTTGCAAACTTTTTCAAAAGAAGAAGCTCTATGAACACATTTAAAAAAAAAAAAATCAACAGTGTATTGCCTCAAAAAAGCAGTGAAGGAAAGCATTTGCTATATTTGGCTAAAACAAAAAATAATCAACAATTTATGTACAGAGTTTCAGGGAGAAAGAAAATGGAAGTCCCAAAAGAAAATCAATGAGAAATATTGTCAAATGCTAACTTCAAAAAGAAACCACAACAAAATGAGCCTGCTTTATCAAAGGAACCTGGAAATGTATTTTAAGAAGTTGTAGTGTATGGTACTGTGTGTAAATAACTGAAGTATTTGGCATGTGCATCAAAGATCTGTGAGGTGGGAAGGACAGAATATAAAGGGTGTTAGAGTGTTAATATCCTAGAACAGCATATATGGCAGACTTGAGGAACTATTCCTTTAACACCCATCTAAAGCTTAGGTTTCAGAACAGTCTTAAAGGTGAGGGACTCTTCCATGACCCAGACTCTGTACATTTTTTAGGACATAAACTCCAGTTTGCTGATGCATTACATTTACAGACACCAGAAAGCCTGATTTGAGAAATTTTACTTCCTCTTTTCTCATGTAGTTAAAAGGACAGCGTAAGTGCCCTTTAGTTTGTTAGCACTAAGTGTGAATGCTAATCACGTCCTTGGACTGGGAGGGGGAGAAATCTTTCGGGAAGGAGAGACACAAGTTTCCTGATAGCATTCTCCACTTTAAAGTTCTGAGGAGCCCTAGAGAGGTAGAATCATAAAATCATAGAATCATAAAATGGCTTGGGTTGGAAGGGACTTTTAAAGGTCGTCCAGTCCAACTTCCCTGCAATAAGCATGGACATCTTCAACTAGATCAGGTCACTCAGCGCCCTGCCCAACCTGACTTGGAATGTTTTCAGTGATGAGGCATCCACAATTTCTTTGGGCAACTTTTTCTAGTGTTTCACCACCCTCATAAAAAATTTTATGCTTATATCCAATTTAAATCAACCCTCTTTTAGTTTATAACCAGTACTGCTTGTCTTATCACAACAGGTTTGTCCCCATCTTTCTTATAAACTCTATTTAAGTACTGAAAGGACACAAGGTCTCCCCAGAACCTTCTGTTCTCCAGGCTAAACAACCCCAACTCTCTCAAACCTCATAGAAGAAGTTCCCCACAGGAGAGGTGCTCAAGCCCTCTGATCATCTTCATGGCCTTCCTCTGGACCTGCTCCAAAAGGTCCATGTCCTTGTGTTGGAGGCTGTACAGCTGGATGCAACGCTCCAGGTGGGGTCTCACCAGAGTGGAGCAGAGCGGCAGAATCACCTCCTTGACCTGCTGACCACAGTTCTTTTGATACAGCCCAAGACACGATTGGCTTTCTGGGCTGCAAGTGCACATAGCTGGTTCATATCCAGACCCTCATCCACCAGCACGCCCGAGTCCTTCTCCGCAGGGCCGCTCTCAATCTGTTCATCCCCCAGCCTGCATTGATACCAGGGGTTTCCCAAACCCACTGCAGGACCTTTCACTTAGCTTTGTTGAACTCCATGTTCCCATAGGCCCACTTCTCAAGCTTGTCTAGATCCCTCTGGATGGCATTGCATCCCTCAGAAGTGTGACTTGCACCACGCAGCTTGGTTGTCATGTGCAGATTTGCTGAGGATGCATTTGTCTATGTCCTTGATGATATTAAACAGTACTGGTTTCAGTACAGACTCCTGAGAGATACCACTTGTCACTGGTGTCCATCATTGGGGTGTTGACCACTACCCTCTGGATGTGACCATCCCACCAATTCCTCATCCATCAAATAGTCAACTCATTTTTGTGTTAAGAGTAAGGCAAACTTTTCCGTTGTGTTAAGAGGAAGGAGATTTAGCTGAGAATAAACTCCCTCGCCTTCCAGCTCATCCTCAGATATCAGAGGGGCTTGGGGAGGCCGGGCTTAATTTCTGAGTGGTAGCAAATTTGGCACTAAGCAACACAAGCACAGAGCCAATGCAGCACTGCAAGTCTGGTCATGTTCACTAGGGACTACCACAATTATGGATGCACAAATACATACAAAATAAGTCTGTTCACATTCAATGAATTCTCACAGATTGATTAAAAGTCTGATAGACCACTTAAAAATAGATAAATATAGTATATTTATAGATTATATAATGTATATAAATATAGTATATAAAGATACAATTGTATAAAATATATCACATCATATAAAATACACATAGATTATGTAATATATATTCTATATAATATAATAATAAAATATATTGCTAAAATGTGATCACAAATAGAAGCTAGTTTTCTGAATTTTCCAAGGAAGCATCTGGTATTGCCAAGTGTTCAAGTCTCATCCAATAGGTGTCCCTGTGGGGCAGGAGATAGGTACAGCCTATTGACCATCCCAGGATACATGGGCGGAATCTCCTCTGACCTCCTTCCCCACTTAAGATATATTGTTTTCTCTGTGGGAGGTGAAATGGTAAAGTTATAGTTGATGTAATTTCATGTTTAGGTGTAGTTTGAGTCATACATGTAAAGCATGTACAGGTTTTACTTTATTAGCATATGTGGGGGTGTGAAAAGTAGTATGAGTTTCTGAGTTAATAAAGCAAAGTTCATCAGTCATCATTTGAGTAATTCCTTTAGTTTAGTTCCTGTTAGCTGTTTTGTTTTTGACAGTGCATGACCACAACACCTCCATGCTGCTCCATCCTTTGTTTCATGTCTGTCTCAGGGCAGTACACCAAGCTCCGTCAGTGTTCTTGTTCCTAAGATGTGCAGACAGCTTTCTTCTGATGAAACATTGCCAACATGTGCATTCCTTCTTGCTGAGCTTAGTTTTTCCATATTTTTCCACACTCATTAAATCTCTCTCTCTCCAATTTAGAAAGAAGGATGTTGCAGAGGACTATGTCAAAGGCCTTCCCTTGACCATGGTTGTAGTCAGTACATCATAGAAGGCCACCAGGTTGGTCAGAAAAAGGTAAAGTCAGGTAAAGGCTACAAAAATCCCATCCAGCTTAATGTGGACTGGCTTCTGTGACTATACAGTTCCTTAAGTAGCTGAAAGCTGTATAGCACACAACCCGTAGATCATACAGATGTAACTGTGGTTGTAGCTGAAATAAGGAAGCTTGAACAGGTTACTGCCTAAGGGCACACTGTGATGTGATATGATGTGATGTGATGTGGTGGAGGAAGTAAAGACAAAACCTGTCCTGAAGAACCTGTTAGGAAGGAAACAGCTTGTAGCTTGTAGCAGGATGCTCTTCCTAGAGCAGCTCGAAAAATACCTTGTTTACAAAGTTATCAGTGGTGAATGGAGAAGGTGGTGTCATGGTGCTTTTGGTGTTGAAGAATGTTGAAACTAGCCTGACTCATCAATCCCAAAGTTAAACATACTGAGGAAGAACAATGACTCCTGATAAAGCACCTGATAAAGGAACCAACAAGTGATACTACTGATAACTTAGGTAAAGCTGCTGAGCTAACACAGCTGGCCTGGAGACATCTGGCTCACAGTCAATCATATATAAAGTATAAAACCCAGTCTCATTTTTTAGTGATAGGGTCTTTAACATACCCCTTCTTGGAGGGTGTGTGGAGTTTCCTGTCTTGAGTGGGGACACCCCTCAAGGTTAGTCCTCCAGGCCAAGGGAACAGGACTTACTCAAAGTCTTTGATATGGGTAACACCAATCTCTACTCAATAATTGGTTTTGCTAGCTTTAATATGGTTTCTTCAATATTACTTCAAAAATAGAACACTGTACTAGTAGTTCTAGCTACCTATACTGTGTACTAAACAATTCCAATTCAGGTCTTTTTAATCTAATCATTATCAAAATCAATCTAAATTTTTTTTTAATGTAAATATATTTGGGTTGTCATCCTTAATCCTGTAGGTCAAAGGTGTATAAAGACTCAATTACACCTATATAAACCATTGACTAAGTCTTCAGACTTTGTCTGAACTCCTATTCCCCCTGCAACAGAGCAGAGTGGTGCACTCGGGCCGCAGCCCCAGGATCAACATCTATACTTCTGTGGAAAGCACCACACAGCTTGCTGTAACTGGCTGGCTGGCCCACAAAGGTTTGTGATGCACTTTCAGCAGCACCAATGGTGCTCAACACCTCTGGTCACCATGTTGGGTTGCCATGAAGCACAAGCTCTCAGCAGAGGGTAAAGCCTTCCTGACTTAGCTCCCGCAGAGCACTTAGCTCCTCTGTCTGTCCTCATCATAAATAACATGTTCTTAAAGCATGGTGCATCCACCAGCTCTCACTGAAGTACTGAGGGTTTAGCACCACTTTTTAAGGCACACAAAGGAAGCTTGGTACTGTCTTTGGGGAGGGGAAGATCTCAGATGTGTTATTACAGAAGTCAGTAGCTAATTTCTCTTTGCCTGAAGTTAAAATTTAGTAGAGATTTCTAGCTCTTCTTTCCAAAGCTCTACATTGGGAACCAGGCACCTTGCATCCTACCGTGATCCCACCTAGTTAACCTGAACTGGTAGGTGTGTGCCAGCAGTGTCTCAGCATCTCTGGACACCAGGAAGCTCTCCCACAACTTCAAATTCACTGCTTCATCCACCTACCATGCCTGGTGTGTGTTTGGTGAGCCACTTCAGTAAGTGTTAAGGGTCACATCCTCTCACTGGTTTGCTCATCTCACATGCAGCTCACAGCTGTGATCACAGGGCTTTGCACTTCCATTAAGCCAGAAGTATGATTACACAACTCCATATCACCAGTGAAATGACACATGAAATTTAATAACAGATAAAGAACGAGTGATTTATTGGACTGTCAAATTAAATCCAAGAACAGCAAACAACTATCACCCATAAAAAATACTACCAGTTTAATCAGTTAGACTTTAGCAAAGTTCTTTCCAAACAAAAATTACTTTTTCACCTGTATAATGACCCTCAGCAACTGCTGGTTAAAAGAATAAGGTAACAGAGTTCAGTCAAATTCTAGAGATAAAAGGAGGCTCACCTCCAAACATCAAGATTCTAAGTTTCAGAAAACAGGAAAAATATGTAACCCACTATAGCTTGACATGATCATAGCAGAAAGCAGTAAAATTACAGTATTATAAAAAATTCATAAGTTCAGATATTTACTATTATTTCGAGGACAATGAATAGTGAATTCCATGAAATCATAACTTGGTAGGTATCTCTAGGCAAGTGGGAATGTTTAGTACAGCAAAGGAAGAAGAATGTTAAACAAGGAATAATGAATCTAACTTTTCAGCACTTACCCAGGAAAGCCTCTGTGATGAAGACAAAGACTTCCAGGAAGGGAAGACAGGCTAAAGGTGTAGGGATACTATATCCATGACATTTACTATACCAATGGACAGGAAAGGATTTAAACAAGAGTTTCCTTCTTTTTTGTATTATCTAATTAAATTCAAGGAAGCAGATGACTACAATCTTAACCCCACAACACCCATGTCAGAATAAAGACTAAATGCACACGTTGGCAGTCCCGATGACACTGAACCAGCCACTACCCTCATTACTTTCAAGTACTGCTTTCAAAGAGAAAAGTCAAAAATATACACAGCCCAAAAATAAGGTCAATCATTATGAACATTTCTTTATCCTTCCCTGTGTTGATGATGGGCAGCCACAGATGACTTCTGAGTACTTTGTTGACTAGAATAAGCAATAGCAATTTCTGTATGTATCACAATTACATTTTGCAAAAAAGTAGGAACAGTGTAAAAAAATAGAAAATATTATTAACAGTATTTAACGCAAAACAGTCAAGTCAGTTATTCACATACTTATACTACTCATACATGCAACATCACTTTGCTCCTCATTTGCTTGAATGGCTACTGGCAGGTTAATGCTAATAGCTGCCCTCAGGTTAGCCCAGAAAAGGGCACGCTTGCTCCTCTCCTTCGGCCACTCCAGGTAGGTGCGCTTTGCCATGAGAGCCTTCAGCTTGTGATACCTGGCAGGGATAACGTATGGAGGGATTGGCTCCAGTAAAATGAGGATTAAGCTGTCGGAATTCTCACTGAATAACTTGTGGTGGGCAAAGTACAGCTCATAATGACACCACTCGCTCTGCACAAAGTTGGGAGACAATACAAAGATCGACTTGTAGCTCTTCTCAATGCAGTTAATGATGTTCTCCACAATGCTCTTGCC